>NW_021030829.1:0-15128 GCF_004153795.1 Camellia sinensis
ATTGTAGCCAAGGTATGTATTAAATGTATATAAAATTTTAAAATTGGAAAAAATGAGTTCTCTCTATCTACTATCTCTCTCTTTAGCAACTGCAGAAGTTGCCCTAAAAGACAGTGGATGGCTAACCTTACAAAAAACAAAACACAAAAAACAAAAAACAAAAATGTATAATTAATTGCCATAACCATGTAATGATTGACACTGATAATAGATTTAATTGGACCTATGAGTTAGTAAAAAAATGGTACTCCATTCTGCTTTAACCGGTGTAAATATGAAAAATTTTATGGTGCACATTGCTTAGAAGAGTGTATGGTATCACTCCTAACAGATAATTGTTTGGTAGTTTTGATGCACATTGACATATTGTTTCTAAACCAAAAATAAGTATGAGTAAACTAACTTCTTTTTTAATAATCAGAAACCGTGTCCTAGATAGAGTCCAATGAGTAAACCAACTTAACTCATCTTGGTTGGATGCATAAGAGATAAGATCATTTCCATCCATTACACTAGCAGCATTGAAACAGACAATGCATTCAAAACTGTTATATTTTGTTTGGATCCTGAATTTGCACAAGAACAAAGAAAGGGAAAACGTAGAAAAAGAAAATGAGGAAAAACAAGTAAAATTATCCTCAGTTTTGGCCATCTTTTGTTTGACCACTAGATGAACATATGTCAGTCCACATGTTTTTCGATTTACAGTGCATTACAGTTTTTGTACACCTTTTATTCAATTGATTTTTCACAAAATAAATACAACAATGTTATCTTCCAAAGTAGCTGTACAAGTCGGAGAGGAGAATGAAGCTCAAAGGTTACATACTACAGAGCTCCCGGAAACATTTTGAGATGAAATCACAGCCACAGGAACTGGACGGACATTTGAGGTTCAAAAGTATGGGGCCTGACAAATACCGTCTCAATCACCTAACAGGCACAGTGGCTGTCGCATGCTAAGCTCTGCTTTGAGTTCTGGGAATTTCTCCAAATCATGAGATGAACCTAGAATTCTCTGCATGTATAAGAAAACTAACATTCAATATGTCATTAACAGAGCACATCATTTATTGGGTTATTTTTTCCTAAGTAAAAAGGAGTTAATAAACCAAACAAGAATAATATGTTTCATTACAACACGAAATTTTGTTTGCGAAGAGTTGAGGCAAAGGGAACCAAAACCCATATGGATGTCTGCAATGACCCGGACATGCATCTAATTAATTAGTCATCTAATTGCATTGTTATGTGCTATTTGATTATGTGTTTGTTATGAAATTGTATGTCTAAGGGTGTGAATTAGAAGGATTTGAATTTATATCTATTGATTGTAGAAAAACTTATTGAAATTACAACTTTAAACTGAAAATTGAAGGTCTTAGAGGCGCCATAAATCAAAACCGAGTACATAGTTATAATTAACATGATTTTTAGGACTTACTAAGAAGTTTTGTAAAAATTCAATTCGTATTGAATTAATTGGATTTAATTAAATATTGTATATATATATGAGCCTTGGTTGAGTCTAAGACTCAACAAACAAAAATCTAGAGAGAAAGAGAGAGAAGGAACAAGAGAGTGCTAGAGAACTCAAGAGGAAGAAAGGAAAAAAAGGGGATTTGAGCCAAATCTTCACCAATTCAACCATCTAAGGTAAGAATTCCTCAACTTCTTGCATTGAAGATGTTATACTCATAAATTTATGGAATCTAAGGCTAATCAAGAAGTAAATTGTGGAAGAAAAGATAGGAATGGACAAGATAAGAGAAGACTTGTAGCAATTAGCTCTCATATCAACATACATGGCATGATTTCATGAATTTCTTGTTCATCCCTACAATTCTTGCATGGTTCTTTAACTTTGGGGGAAACCCCCATGGATTTTGAGGCTTGAACTCATATATGCATCTTTTGAGGGTTCTGCACTCTAAGTTCAAGATTTGAGTTTTGTTTTAAAGTAATGGTTTGAGTTTGAAGTTAAACATGCGTAATTCAACATGTTTTTAAGAGTTTTAGGCTTTAATTTGCACGAAAATGAAGTTGAGAGTGCAAAAGTTGAGCTTCAAAATATGAAGCACATATTCAGATTTCACTCTACCCAGACCACACGTGCGGCCTGAGTCCCGCACATGCGGCTAGACCTCCCCTGCTCCGAGCTACTTTCTACAAAAATTGCACGTGCGATTTTCAAAGCAGATTTTTGGTTTTGTTTTCTCTCCATTTTTCTAAGGTTCGGGCCTTCATTTGCATGGTTTCCAAGTGTATTTCAAAGTCATGTGCATATCAGGAGCACGAAAGAAATTAAAGAATGAATAGAAACAACTGAATCAGCAAGTAACGAGTAAACCGACGGAATGAATTGCATGTGCTTTAAGATGTTGTGCTATGAATGTTTGTGTTTGTAGGTCAAGGTTCGTAGACCGATCAACCGGTTTTGGAAGCACTGTGAGTAACATTACTGTAAAGATATGTTCATATGAAATATATTTGAAATGCTATTTGATATGTTATGTTTTATGAAACATTATTTTGCTTAAGTGAACGAATATCTGATTTTGAATCTACTATGGCATCCAAAGAATGGTCCCAAGTCATAAGGGACAGCATGTTAATGCGGGTTCATGACATATATGTGATTACGAGATATTGTTAGCCACTTGACAAAGTGGTGATATGTTTAATCAGTATCCAAAGCCAATTACTCTAGTCGGAAGACGATATGATGTGTTCCATTGGATGTACCATTATTATGTTCAGATATGAGATTGGTTTGTTATGATCTGTTTTATGTATATGACATGTATGGAATTCGTTCACTAACCCTTTTACTTTAATGTTATTCATTAGGTTTTAACTCACTATGTGTATATATATATGTATAGGTGAGCGTCATGAACAACAAGCCCAGAAGGAATCCTTTAGCCGAGCCACCGTTTAAAGTTTTGGAGCTTTGTTTTGGTGCCTCCGAGTTGAGGTTAGGTCTAGAAGACCGTTGTCAAGTTTTTTATCATGATGTTGATATTTTGATATATGTGTATTCGTAGATGAATGTTTTTGTACAAGATGTGATGTATATAACACAGTGTGGGTAAATTAACGTTATGTGCATGTGTTATTTCATATAGAATCACAGCTCATTGGACTACTTGTTATATATATTTTATATTAAGTTTGAGCTAGCTCCGATTATTTTTATTTGTACAGGAAGGCCTTTAGTAATCTCGGATTACTGACCAGTTATGACGCTAAACCTATAGGAGTGGGTTTGGGTCGTGACAATGAGACTAACCAATAGAGTTGAACAGGTTACCATAAATAAATGTGAGCAGACTTGGTTACCATATATTACTATGAATGCTTTTTTTTTTTTTAACAAGTGAAATTTGCAGTCAATAGTATTAGCACATTTGCATAAAAGGTTTCACATGAATAAATGATCTACATGCATATTTGTGATTGTGTATAGACCTAGTTATATATAAGCCCGCCAGGTGGATGACCACAGAAAGAAATAACCATATGCGTGGGTCAATATTGCCAAACATATAACATCAAAAAAAGTATATGCAAACAGATAACGATGTACATATATTTTACTTGAAATTAGAAGATTCATAAATATGGATCAACTAAAAACATCACTAGATTTCTAAAGAAGAAGAAGTAAAGAGGAATCATATTTTACCAATGCAGCATGATGTGCTTCTTGTAGAATATTTCCATCTATCTCTAATCTGGCAATAGGAAACTCTGGAAGGTGTCCCGACTGCTTCTTACCGAGCAAGTCACCAGGTCCACGTAGAAGAAGATCCATGTTTGCTAAATAAAAACCATCAGATGATTTCTCCAGCACCTTCAACCGGTTTATGCTACTGGCCATGGATGCTAACAAAACACACTTAGACTTCCTTACTCCGCGCCCAACTCGTCCTCTAAGTTGGTGTAACTGAGCTATTCCGAATCTCTCAGCATTCATAACAACCATCATGGATGCATCCGGAACATCAACACCAATCTCAATTACTTGAGTAGAGAGCAGTACACATATTTCTCCTGATCTAAATCGTCTTAATGCATCATCTTTCTCATCGCTCCTCATTTTTCCATGTAGTAACCCACAGCTGTAAGCTTCAAACCTCTTAGATATAGTTTCAAGATCAGCTGAAGCAGCACGAAGCTGAGGCAGTTGCTCAGATTGCTCAATGACTGGATACACTAGATATATTTTTCCTCCTGCTTCCAGCTCATCTGTCATCATCTATTAAAAACAAAAAACAAAACAAGTCGTACAAGATAAGATTTCAAATTTAGAAGAAAAGAAAAAAAGATTGGTTCACTACAATTAACATTTGAAAATTTTAGGTAGTGTTTGGTAGAGTTTTAGAATTATGATTTGAGAATTGTTAGAATTTCTCATCTTTACCTTCTGATTTAAAAATTGTTTCCTTTTTTTTGGTGGATTATTCATCCTTATTAGTCCTATATGTACTTCTTTCCTTTATAGTGCTTGTTTCTTTTGAAAAAGAGTTCTGAGCATATCTTTACTTCAACTTTTAGAGTTGACATCACATCTCAAGATACCAGATAAACTTCTTCTAAACACTCCACAGGAGAAGGAATAAGTGTGTTCAGGCCTGCGTACACTATTTCTGACTCAGTACTACTTCCAATTCTTGACACCTCTTAGAGAAATAACTTGATTGAAGATAGAGAAAGAGAAAGGAGAGTAGGATAAATAGGTTATAAAGCTAAATGGAAGAAGAGGAAAGTATAACCTTTACTGAGAATGCTCCCTTTATTATTATTATTATTATTTATTTTCTTAAACAACTCCGTCTGAAGTTGGTGCATGGATCTCTTAGGATGTACAAAAATGGTTTAAGTAACGGCCTTTACATTATGTAACAAAATTTTGGTCTCCATTTTACAACCACAACACTATTTATCTGATACAAGAAAACATTTGCAGCCATATCAAGGCATTACGGCCGTTACATTACCAAACGTTCTGTATGGACCAATACTTTTGCACCTTTACAGCCGTTATGGTCCCTCATATAGATTTTATATTCTTGATGATTATCTATTCTTACTCGCATTTTTAATGGTCCTAGGTATAAAGGATTTCCTTACTAGATGAAATTCTCCACCTTTTTGGCCCATCATCATGATCTTCCACAAACATTCCTTTTATATAGCATATCTTCATAACCGCTTACCCAGACACTTGTTCCAATAACTAAAGTTTTTGTCATACTTGGACTTGTGCTTCTAAAAGGAGAATAAACATTCCCAATCAACAAAATGATATAGACGGAAGTCATTCAAAGTTCACTTCTCTGAAATTTTATGAACTGCAACTCTTTCAAAAGAAATCCACCTGAATGAGGCTTCTAGTCTTCAGTCTTTGCATTAGTAAATATGGATTGCCAAATTCCACTATGACTAATATATGTTTAAAACTGTCCAAATTGAGTAGCAATTGTCTTTCACACCCCAATTTACCATACCCAATGAAAATCACCATTTTAATTGCATTTTGGTTGTAACTTCTAAGTGACCTTAGTTTAAGCAAAAGCACTGTCACTATGGCACTGTTTAAAAACTGGAATTTTGCTTTCTCTGTGTATAGTTGAAAAAGATAATAGGTGTGCATATGCTTTAGCCTAGGAGTCTTTTCCCACCAACTCCCCCTACACTGCTAAATTTGCCTGTCCTGATGCTGAAGTAACTGAGGTATTTGCTTTTTCCAGATGTTTTCTAATGTTGAAACCCTTTTATTTATCCAGAGCAGTCTTCTTTTCACTGGAAAAGGAAAAGGATATAATAAAAGAACAAATAACTAAAATGAAAAAAAGAGCAAACATGCATGTCCTGATTAATTACACGTATCTCTGCAGATTAAAGCCATATTGTTGATCGCAATCAATACCTCAGCTATTCACCCTTCTCACTCTATTGGATTCACTTTCAAAATTAGGATGGTGCCTAGGATTCTCTGCTTCTGAATATGTTTTTATATTATCACAGGACAGAAATGCCCAGTGATAATGATATAATTTCGTGTCCGAAAGTCCTCGGTTCAATTTTCTATTCACTGAAAAGCTGGCTACATGGGTTTTTAGATTTCTAGTGGATTCCCATCACTTCAATAACAATGTCTTTACAAACTCATGGTTGCCAAGAATTGGGTGTTAAGCACATTTTTAAAAGATCAACAAAATTTAGTGGATAATGACATCAACCTAGCTTTTTAGTCAGAATTGATGGTGGTGTAAAAATCTATTCACCCAGGCCTAGGTATGTGTTTTGTCGAATGTTTTATGGAGCATAGGTTCAGGTAAAAATGCACATGCGCGTGCATTGTGCATCTTTTGGGACATCATGGCAAGTGTTTACGAAGGGTCATTACCCAGTGCACAAGACTGCCACTTACCGTAGGTTTGGAGAAGCGTAATAGATAGAAAAACCTTTCCCCCACTTTTTGATTTGTTGGAGATGCTGATTTTGCATTACTCGAACCTGTGCCACAATTGCAGGAAGTGGATAGCATTTGCCATTGCTCTAGGTCAAGTCAAAGCTTAGGAAAAAAAAAAGAAAAGGAAAAAAGGCATAATCACTCTGGCCAAACCGTTATAATTTTGTCCTTGGGTTGCCAATGCTCCAGAACGATTGTTTAGTATTGATTAAAAATGTAGCAAATTGCCATGAACCATATTGCATGATTATTATTCTCCCATGTGAGATGAAAGGCATTGTTGATCATAGCAGCATGCTCAACCATGGAAGCCTTTTTGAATTGGGTGGGTTCATGTATTATTGATTATTGTATCATCTTCTAAAAAATTAAGTTGTATCTCAAGTTATCTGCTTGTGTCAATATGGCAAACTTTTAAGGATCATATCCATTGAAAGAGAAGAGAGAATCAAGCGCTCATTTGGTGAGAGCTCTCAAACTTTAGTTCTATTCTTATTTTGAACGTGCTGTTTTTACTAGCCTTTTTAAAAATAAATTCTACACTAACTTTGAAACTCTTTCCGAGGCAGGAAAAATTTTGGCTAAGCCGGTCGTACCCACCGGTATTGAACGGAAACAGTGTTTGTTTGTTTGTTGTTTGTTTTGTTTTTTTTTTTTTTTGCACCTGTTATTTTATATACAAAAAAAAAAAAAATATTTGTGAAATTTTTTTTTAAATTTTCTATGAGCTTTGAAATAGAATTTTGGTTGTGTGTTTGGTTATGAATGTAAGTTTTTGCTATCCAAATATCATGTCACATCACTCAATTCAAATTCAATTTAAAACTCTTTTCAAAACTCATAACCAAACAAATTTTCCAACATCATAATTTTTAAAATCACAAACTCAAAATACAATTTATCTGTTAAATTTAATGTATGCGAAAAAAATTTAGAGAGAATGAAATATGTATATGATTGATATATTACAAGATTGATAAACTTACAATTTCCTATAACAATTAATATATAGAAGAAAATGTGGTAGTAGGGTGTAGTGGAGGTGATAGTGGGCTTAGGTGAAGTGAGGTGTGTGTGAAGTGGAGGTAGGTGAAGTGAGTGTGTAGTGAGTAGGTGAAGTGTAAAGATGAGAAATCTAACAGCCCCCACAAAACTTCAAGGAGAGAGAAACTAACAACTTGAGTATTGGAGAGAGTAACAAAACAAGAAAATACATAAAAATAAAAAAAGGATAGGAGACACTTGTATGGTCGTGTCAGACCGTTGGTGAAGACACTGTATGGGGTGTCATAACGTTGTAGGAGGACACTGTATGGTTGGTGTCAGGGGGACCGATGTTTAGAAGACAGTTTTTATGGGGTCATGTCGGACCGTTTGTAGAAGACAGTTTATGGGTCATGTCGGGACCGTTGTAGTAAGAAGTCTTATGGGGGTCATGTCGGAACCGTTGTAGAAGACAGTTTATGGGGTCATGTCGGCCGTTGTAGAAGACAGTTTATGGTGGTCATGTCGACCCGTTGTAGAAGACAGTTTACGAGGTCATGTCGGACCGATTGTTAGAAGACATTTACTGACTGGTCATGTCGGACCGTTGTAGCAGGATAGTGTTAAAATATATCATCACCTACCACCTCCACTTCAACTCACCTTACCACACACACTCACCTACTCCCCATCCTCCCTATATAATTGAGTACCTCCACCATCTGCTAATTTACACGACAATCAATATATCAATCAATAATACAAAGTCTCTATTTCTCTTTATAGATTAAATTTCTACATGTATCAAAGCTATAAGATTTAAACCTGTATTTTTTTCTCACCGGCGGAGACGGGCCGGCAACTTTGCCTTGCTGCCCGCCTGGAATTTCTTCTCTCTCAAACAATGGCAGATTTCCATTCCACAGCGCGGAACCATCACCTCACCGTACAGACCCACACCTTTCCGGTGACCTTACCCACACTTTCCGGTGACCCCTTGCAACTTCGCGAGTATAATCGCACCACGATCGCGTATCGCAATTCCTGCTACACTTCACACCAAGCCTCACCGTCACAACCCCACACTTTCGGTGACTTACACACTTCCGGACTTGCAAACTTCGCGAGTATAATCGCACCACGGAATCGCAGTCGCAACTTCCTTGCTACAACTTCACACCAAGCCTTACGTAACCGTTCGAATGTCACAACAACAACAAAGGCCTTGCAACCGGCCGTTCGCGACCGGCCCGAGTCTACTTCGAACCGGCATAATCTTCATGACCTCGTCCTTCAATTGACGGACCAACCCAGATCGATGATCTTGGTCTCTTTGATGGGATAAGAGTGAAGGTTTAATCTGCTTCGAGGCCTCAGATCTTTCGGATTCGAGAGAACGGCTCTTGCAGAGTTCCGGTTTCTTCTTAGTAAGCTTTGAACAAGCATGAGTCACTACCCGCCTCCCTCCAGCGGCGGCCACAGTGGAGCGATTCCGGCCAAACCCACTTCTGCCACTGCACATGGTCCGGCGTCACGTACGACGCTTTCCGTCCACGTTGCCGCTTCCCTCGACCTCTCCGCGCCTAAACTTCACCAATAGCTTCCCTCTCCGAATCGAAGTCCCTCGCAGAATTTCTCTCTCTAAAATCAGGTAGAATAAAGCTGAATCGGAGACTTTCTCTCTCTAAAATCTTTGGGCGTTGGGTCGCATTCATGGCTATCGCTGATCGCGAGTTGCTATCGGATGCGTCTCTCGCCTTCTGGCCCCTCATTTTATTCTTCGTTGCACAGAGCCTCCTCTCTCTGAAACCACGACTGACTATGTGGTCAACTATGACATGATGGTCATGATACGTCTTCCCATAGTAGCTGGGTCTGTTGAATGGTTTTACAAAACATGGAAGTGGACTCACGTGGGTGGTAATTTGGCCCAACGGTTTTGATCAACCAGCATCTAATTTCAAAGGCGCAACAAGAGATGCTCATTTTTTTTTTTTTACCCAGACCAACCATCTTCTTACTGTTCCTTTATTTATCTTTATTTGTTTTTTTTTATCTCCATGTTTTTGGAAATCATAATCGATCACTCCACCAAAACATGCTTTCACATACTTATCCACCACACTTTTGTTTAATAATCCACCGACTGCTCTCTGTTTTCTTTCTTCTCTTTGTATTATTTATTGTATTTATTTCTTTATTATTATTACTCTGGTTCACCACCTTTGAATTGGTTTCACCAATTTTTTTAACTTTCTTCTTTTATTTCTTTATTATTTTTTTTTTTTTTCATCACTTACACCCTCTCTCTCCTCATCTTTGCATCCACCGGCCAAAAACTTTTTTTAATGTATCAAACTTATTTGATGCCCTCCTGTTCCCCACTTCATTTATTTATTATATTATTATCTTATATTATTTCTTAAAAAAAAAAAAAAAAAAAAAAACACAAAAAAAAAAAAAACAAAAAAAAAAAAAACAAAAAAAAAAAAAGACAAAAAAAAAAAAACTTCATTCCAGTTAATTTTTTTGCTCCGTCTTTGTTCCTTCACGCCATTCGGAATTTGCAACATACACTCATTTTTATTCATATCGGGATCAACCCCGCTCACCAATTTTACACAAAAAAAAAAAAAAAAAAAAAAAAAAAAAAAAAAAAAAAAAAACCCATTTTCTCCTCTACTCTACTGCAGGTCTCTTCTTTTGCCTCCGTCCTGGGCAGTCCTTGACGGTGCTGCCTCCGTGTTTTCACACGCCGCCGAGGAACGTTCACTCCCCACTCCCCCCCCTTACTCCTCCACTGCAGGCACTATTGGCGGCCCTCCAAATACGGAACATCACGTGGCCTTCCGCTTCAGCGCCTTGTTTTTCTTGCCTTTAGCACACTGATCTCTGCTCGCGCATCCTTATACATGCGTTGGAGCAGAGCCAGCTGGGCACTTTACTGCTTGCACCTCATTTGTCCTACTCTGCGCCGCGTTCGACAAATATTAGTGACCGCCGTATGCTTTCCAACACATGGTCTTCAACGTATACTGGTTTGCCTCCACATTCTGGACTGCACCGCCATTTTTTGCTCCACCGACCGCCATCGGAAAATTCAACGGAGCAAACTCCGGGGCACTTGGTTGAGGTTCCCAGTGCCACCGCACCAGTTCTCTCTCTTGTTGACTCGTTGAGGTCGGGAAAGAAGGGTGAGCAGTCCAGGGAAGACGAGACGAAGCCATTTATCTGGGCAACAAGAGTATTACAGATATCTCTCTCAGAAATCTCTCGTCAGACAACAGGAGTGTTACGGACTATCTCTCTCAGCAAAACGAAAAAGTTTTGTTTTTCAGAGGTTTTCGCAGCTGTTCTCTACCTCAGCCTCAGCCTCTGTCTTATAGCCGCTTCCAGGCAGCACGCGCCATCGCGCAGCTCTTGCCACCAGCGCCGACAAACGGGACGCAAACCCAAGGCGCCCACGCTGTCTCGCCAATCATGTCGTGCACACCTTTTGTGATTGGCACGCTTTTGATAGGCACGGCCTTTTTATGGATTGGCACGCCTTTGATGGCACAGCCGTTTTTGAAAAATGAGCGCACCTTTTGACGGATGCAATTTTTTTATGGGTCCGACAAAGACTCTGTAAACTGTCCCGACATTGATTGCGCGTTGCTCCTTTTATGGGTCCGACAAGACTCTGTAAACTGTCCCGACATTGATTCCGGTTAGCTCCTTTATGGACGTCCGACAAGACTCGTGTAAACTGCTCCCGACATTGATTCCGGTTAGCTCCTTTATGGGTCCGACAAGACTCGTAAACTGTTCCCGACATAGATTCCGGTTAGTTTCTAACAAGGTCCGACAAGACTCTTGTAAACTGTCACAAACATTGTCTTCACCAACGGTCCGACATACCCCAATAAACTGTCTTCACATCGGTCTGACACCACCATACAGTGTCCTCTACAACGTTATGACACCCCATACAGTGTCCTTCACAACGGTCTGACACGACCATTACATTGTCTCCTATCCTTTATTTTTATGGTATTTTTTTCTTGTTTTGCCTCCTCTCTCCAAACTCAAGTTGTAGTTTCTATCCTCCTTGATTGCGGGGGCTGTTTAAAATATATCATCACCTAACCACCTCCACTCAACTCACCTACCACACAACTCACCTACTCCCCACAATCCTCTCCTATATAATGAGTACCTCACCATCTGTAATTTACACGACAATCAATATATCAATCAATTGAATACAATTCTCTATTTCTCTTTATAGATTAATTTTTCTACAGATAGTTACGAGTCATGCCGGACCGGTGTAGTAAGACAGTTTACGGGTCTTGCGGGAACCCTTGTAGAAACTACGGAATCAATGTCGGGACAGTTTACAGAGTCTTGTCGGACCCTTGTAGAAACTAACCGGAAATCTATGTCGGGACAGTTTACAGAGTCTTGTCGGACCCATAAAGGACTAAACCGAATCAATGTTCGGGACAGTTTACAGAGTCTTTCGGACCCACCGAAAAAAAGTTGCACCCTCAAAAAGGTGTGCCCAAAGTGTTCAAAAGGCCGTGCCATCAAAAGCTGGTGCCCAATTCATCAAAAGAGTGTTGCCATCAAAGGCGAGCCGGGGACCGGCGAGGCACGTGAGCGCCTTGCTTGCGTGCCCGTTTTCGGCTGGGTGCAAGAGGCGCGCGATGCGCGTGGCTGCCTCGGGGCTATAAGACGGAGCTGAGGCTGAGCAGAAGCTGAGACTGAAAAACTGAGAGAAAAACCCTTTTTTCTGAACATTGTCATTCTGAAACAACTACTGGTAAAGACTTTGTATCCAACCCTTCTCTGAAAACATCTGAACAATGGCCTCTTCTTCCCGTTCGCTACCCAGAATACGGCATCTTATCCCGAGGGTCTCTCACTCTCTTTCCCGACCTTAAGACGTCAACAAGAGAGAGAACTGGTGCGGTGGCACTGGAACCTCAACCAAAGCGCCCTGGAGTGTTGCTCCGTTGAACTTTCCATGCTGGGTTCGGCTGGAGCAAAGAATGGCAGTGCAGTCGGATTGTGGAGGCCAACCAGCTATACTTTGAAGTCATGTGTGGAGACCATGACTGCCGGTGACAAACTTGTCGAAAACCGCTGCAGAGTTAGGACAGATGAAGTTGCAGCCAGTTAAACTCCCAACCGGTCTGCTCCAAACGCATGTATAAGGATGCGCGAGAAGAAGATATAGTGTAGCTGAAGGCGGAAAATAAGGAGCTGAAAGCGGAGTGCCACCGTTATGTTCCGAATTGAGGTCCGCCGATATCGCAGGAGAGGATGCCGCAGTAAATTGGCATCGGTGCGGTGGGAAATCCGGATGGCTAACACCCGTCGAAAGAGCTGTTCAGACGGAGGTAAGAAAAGGAGACCTGCCAGAGAGTTAGAGAAGCAAAATCCCGACCTGTGGAGATGTGGTTGGTTTGGTTTTTTTTTTTGTTTTTGTTGTGTGTTGTTGTTGTTTTTTTTTTTTTTTTTTTTTATGTAAAAATGTGATCGGGTTGATCCCGGAGATGAAAAATATGGTTTGTTGTGCAAATTGATAAACAACACATACTATATTATAGAAAATATAAAAGAAAGTATGCGCTGGCACTTCATTATTATTTATTATTTTTTTTTCATTTAAAAAAAAAAATTAATAATAATAATAAAATATAATTTTTTTTTTTTTTTTTTTTTTTTTTTTTTTTTTAATGACGAAAAAATAAAATAAAATAAAAGGAAAAGGAAATGTAGAGTGGATGATTGGGGATAATATTTGATAATGAATTACGAAAAATAAAATTAAAAAAAAAAAAAAACAAGAAAAGGAAAGTGGCGGAGAGCACCAATCTAAAAGTTTTAATAATAAAAAAATAAAATGGCGGTGGAATGGCAGAGAAGAGAGTAAAAGGCAGCATGATGATTTGATATAAATAGTAATAAAAAAATAAAAAAATTTAGACCATAGAGAAAACAGGGTGTCGTGTGCTGTGCAAAGGAGAGTAAAATAAATAGAGAAGAAAAAGAAAGGGCCGTGGGTTCAGTATCCCACAGAATCACACAGCTTCTCTCTTGGGTCCCCCCAGTACATCTTTGCCACAACCTTTGCCCTTTGTCTTTGACATGGTTTGAAGTATATCAGAACTTCTGCATCAGGAGTCAGGCCATTTTTTTTGCACACATTATTCTCTCTGAATTCTTCCAGAGGTATCAAAGGTGATCCAGTGTCCTCAAAGAGCTGTGCTTATGGTCGGATCGGATTTGGGGGACAGAGGACATCGATAAGCAACGACGAGATCGCCAGCTTTCGATCAGATTATCAAAATGTCCATTGGAGGCAAGCTTGGCTGGTTGCTGAATAGTCCATTCCAACCCCCAACGATATCGTCATCTCCATCCTCTGCAAGCCTCAGTGCTTCCTCGCGCTCCCCGTCCGATTTCATCACTATCTTCCTCACATGCAAAAGGCTGAACCAGCTAGGTCTCAATCCTCTGGTCTGTCAAAAGGCCTGTTTCGTTTGTTGGTGGTTTTGCAACCCCTGGGTGACGTTTTTGCGCGCCCCGTAACCGTCTTGGACGGCAGTGCCCAAGCTCGCGGAGCCGCATCGACGGCGTGGCCGGCAGGTAAGGCGGCGCGGGCGCAGAGCCGACCCGGCCGGAGGTCCTTGTCGCGTTTTCGACACACCGCTGCGTTGAACTGAATCACGGCAAGGGAAGTACCGCCGACGGCGCCGTGAGACCGTAAATCGCCGCCTTTTGCCATCAAAAGACGCTACCGCTTCCTCGGTTTTGTAGACAGTAAAATCGGATCATGCCGAGTGTAGGAGCTTCAATGTTGCCGGCGACGACGCACTGTTTCAAAAACGCGTGAGAGTTCTCCGACCAGTTTTTTGGCTCTGATTGGCCGAAAGTTTCCGAACGGCTTTTGACGGGTAATAATAATCCGAGTCCGGGACTCTTTGCCATCAAAGACGCTCCGCTTCCTCGGTTTTGTAGACAGTAAAATCGGATCATGCGAAAGAGTGTAGGAAGCTTCAATGTTGCCGGCGACGACGCACTGTGTGTCAAAAACCGGCTGAGAGTTCTCCGACCAGTTTTTTGCTCTGATGGCGAAAGTTTCCGAACCGGCTTTTGACGGTAATAATAATCCGAAGTCGGACTCCGGGGCCCGTTGCTGATGTAATTTTGGATGCAATCTTCCTTCCAGGGAGGTCACCCGGCGAACCGGTCTTGCGGAGTGGTTCGGGCCAAGGAGTCGGATTTGGATGATTTTTGCTCACAAGGGCCCTGGGGCTCTTCAGTTTGGCATAGAAGAGAGCAGCTATGGAATTTGTGGCAGCCGGAGTGAAGGTATTGTAGAGTCCGCGGGCGGCCAAGGCGAAGCTGCCACCCGCCGGTGAAGTAGAATTACTAGGTTCTTAACCTAGCTCTGATACCATGTCAAATTGATGTATGAAATAGAGAGAATGAAAATAGTATGATGATGTGATATATTACAAGATTGATAAATTAACAATTCCTATACAATCTATATATAGAAGAAAATGTAGGTAGTAGGTGTAGTGGAGGTGATAGTGGGTTAGGTGAAGTGGATGTGTGTGTGAAGTGAGGTAGGTGAAGTGGAGTGTGTTAGTGGAGTAGGTGAAGT
>NW_021030832.1:5938-17265 GCF_004153795.1 Camellia sinensis
CATTGCATTTGCATTGGTGCGCCTAGGACACCGTGTTTGCCATCTGCTATTCCTGAACGGTTTGCCGGAGGCTCGTTTTGAGAAGCGTGCCATAAGGCTGACCGGTTGAGGGCTCTGCCACGACGGGAACACAAACCCCGATTTTACCGGGGCACAAGAACACACAATGTTTTCAAAATTTGATATCATGGTTATTTTAATATTCCATTAGATCATACGAGCGGGGGTGCTCACGAAGTGACCTTCCCCAATCGTACCCAAGTTCCCGAGCCGAGGCAACCTTTGGTGATGACGGACGCGTGGCCTTTTGGCACCGAGTCAGGGTTTCCTAAATTTCCCAAAATAAAATATTTAGGTGGCGACTCTGTATCTGGCAAAGCAGTCCATGTTTGGCACTTCTTTCAAAAATCAGTTTTCCTAAAACGATTTGCCGGATTTGGACTCTTTGGTTCAGATTTAGAAACCGTGACATTTAAGAGTCCGAGCTGTAGTGACCCCAAATGAATAGAACGGGAGCTCGTTCCTTCCGGGGCGTTCGGGGATGTCTACACTATGAATTAGGCTCAGTTTAAAGGAGCCTTCTTTGAGAAATACTTCCCATAGTGTGTCAGAGACCGCAAGGTAACCGAGTTTGAACAGTTGAGACAAGGTACCATGTCCGTGGCTGAGTATGAGTCAAAGTTTACCGAACTCGCCAGATATGCACCACACATGGTTGATACTGATTACAAAAAGGCTAGGAAGTTTGAAGGCGGCCTTAATGCTGAAATACTTGACAGGATAAATGTTCTGAAGTTACTGAAATACGTGGATGTTCTTGATCGAGCAATAATGGCTGAGTCGAACATCGAAGCATTGAAACAGACTGAAACGCCAGTGTCTGAATGGCATGGTAAGAGACGGGGTTTTAAATTTAAGAAAGGCCGGAACAGTTCGTTGAACAAAAAGCAGAACACAGGGTCAGCAAACAGTTCTAGTCAAGGAAACCGTTCTATACCGCCTTGCTCCGAATATGGTAAGAATCATAAGGGGGTTTGTTATAAAATCTCTGGTGCTTGTTACAGGTGTGGCAAGGTTGGCCACATGGTCAAAGATTGCCCTTCTGCTCCTCAGGGCAATAGTAAAGCTGCAGCCAGCGCTGCAGCATCAACTGTTGCACCAAAACCAAACCCTAAAGCTACTGGAAAAGAGCCTATGAGGCAAGGCCGAGTGTTCGCACTCGTACCGGGAGACGTACAGAATACCGAGACCGTTGTGTCAGGTATACTCTCAATTTGTGCTCAAAATGTGTATGTTTTGATTGATTCGGGGTTTATACATTCATATGTATCGCATGCTTTTTCGCGAAAATTAAGTAGACCACTGGAACCTATGAACTATCTGTTAGCTGTATCTTCATCTGTTGGAGGATCCATGACTTGTGCTTATATGTACCATGCATGTGAAATCATTGTTGAGGATGTTCATTTGTATATTGATTTATTGCCTTTGAATATTGATCACTTTGATGTGATATTGGAAATGGACTGGTTAACGAAATATCATGCTACCAAAGACTGTGTAACAAAACAAGTTGTTTTCCGTCCACCTGGACTGCCTGAATTTGTGTTTAACAAAATTGGAGTAGTACCTCCCCCATACCTGATTTCATCCATGAAAGCTTTTAAATTGATTAAAAAGGGATGTAAAGGGTATCTATGTTCTGTATTGACTGTACCTACTGATGATAAAATTGATGTGAACAGTATTCCTATAGTCAGAGAATTCCCAGATGTTTTTCTAGATGATTTGCTAGGGGATTTGATTGATAGGGAGATTGAGTTCACCATTGATGTGATTCCGAGTACACAGCCTGTATCTAAAGCTCCGTACAGAATGACGCCCACCGAATTGAAAGAGTTGAATGTTCAGCTGCAAAAACTGTTAGATAAGAAGTTCATCAGGCCCAGTACTTCACCGTAGGGCGCGCCAGTCTTATTTGTGAAAAAGAAAGATGGCTCACTGAGACTCTACATTGACTACTGTGAACTGAACAAGGTAACAGTGAAAAATAAATATCCATTGCCTCGCATTAATGATTTATTTGACCAGTTACAGGGTGCCCAAGTGTTCTCCAAAATTGATCTGAGATCTAGATACCACCAGTTGAAAGTCAAGACAGGGGACATCGAAAAGACTGACTTTCGAACGAGGTACGTACATTACGAATTTCTTGTTATGCCTTTCGGAGTTACCAATGCACCTGCTGCATTTATGAACCTTATGAACAGAATTTTCAAACCATACCTTGATGAATTTATAGTTGTTTTCATAGATGACATTTTGATTTATTCCAAAAACACGGAAGAACATGAATGTCATTTGAACATTGCCCTACAGACCCTAAGAGAACAGAAACTTTATGCAAAACTAACTAAATGTGAATTTTGGCTAGACAGTGTGATGTTTTTGGGACATGTGATCAGTAAGGATGGTATTACAGTTGACCCACAGAAAATTGAAGCAGTAGTGAACTGGCCTAGACCGACAAATGTTACTGATGTCCGAAGTTTTCTAGGCTTAGCTGGGTATTACAGAAGGTTTGTCAAAGATTTCTTCAAAATTGCCCTACCACTGACACAGCTGACTCAAAAGGGGATATCATTTAACTGGACCGATCAGAGGGAATCAGCTTTTCAAGAGTTGAAAACTCGACTAGTGACTGCACCGATTCTCACCTTACCCTCAGGTACGGATGGTTATACTGTATATAGTGATGCTTCTTATGAGGGTTTGGGATGTGTTTTTAATGCAGAATGGTAAAGTTATTGCATATGCTTCCCGACAACTGAGACCGCATAAAAAGAACTACCCGACCCATGATTTAGAACTTGCCGCAGTAGTGTTTGCACTAAAAATTTGGCGTCACTACCTTTATGGGGCAACATGCGAGGTGTATACAGATCACAAGAGTTTGAAATACTTCTTTACACAGAAAGAACTGAACATGAGGCAGCGGAGATGGTTAGAACTAATAAAAGACTATGACATGCAAATTTTGTACCATCCAGGAAAAGCTAACACCATTACTGATGCACTGAGCCGGAAATCGATTGAAAATTTAGCCTGTTTGCTCACCGGACAGAAAGAATTGCTATGTGACCTTGAAAGACTTGAAATTGAGATTGTTTTGCATGAAGAAGGTGGAACAATAGCCACTATTTCTGCTCAACTGGCACTGATTGAAGAGATTAAAGAGAAACAGCAACATGATGACTTCTTGAGGAAGATCATCAAAGAACGGGAATCCAAACCGAGGCCAAATTTTAAATTTGAGAATAATTTGTTGAAATTTCAGAGAAGATTATGTGTACCGAGTGATTCTGAACTGAAAAGAAGAATTCTGCACGAAGGCCACAATTCAAAACTATCTATCCATCCAGGAAATTTAAAAATGTACCAAGACTTGAAACTGAATTTCTGGTGGCCGGGAATGAAGAAAGAAATTGCTGATTTTGTCCCAAAATGTCTTCATTGCCAACAAGTTAAAGCCGAACATCAACAACCCGCAGGTTTACTGCAACCCTTACTGATACCGGAGTGGAAATAAGAACATATCACTATGGATTTCATTGTTGGTTTACCTCGCTCCAGTAAAGGTATGGATTCAATTTGGGTTATTGTTGATAGATTGACTAAATCTGCTCATTTCTTACCTGTCAAAACAATTTATAATGTTGACAAATTGGCTGTAATCTATATTGATGAGATTGTTGGATTGCATGGAGTGCCTATGTCTATTGTTTCTAATAGAGACTCGAAGTTTACATCGAGATTTTGGCAAAGTTTGCAGACAGCATTGGGTACTAAACTGAGACTGAGTAGTGCATACCATCCTCAGACAGATGATCAGTCAGAAAGAACCATCCAGACTCTGGAGGATTTATTGAGAATGTGTGTTCTTGATTTCCAAGGAAATTGGGAAAGCCATTTACCGTTGGCTGAATTCGCCTACAACAACAGTTTTCACTCGAGCATTGGTATGGCGCTTTTCGAGGCTTTGTATGGTAGAAAATGTCGATCTCCAATTTGCTGGGCAGAAGTTGGAGATGAGCCTTTGCTTGGGCCCAAAATTGTACATGAAACTACGAAAAAAGTGAAACTGATTCAACAGAGACTGAAAACCACACAAAGTCGACAGAAAAGTTATGTGGATGTTCGGAGGCAAGACAGAGAGTATGAAATAGGTGATCATGTTTTTGTTAAAGTGACACCGATGAAATGCCAGACTCATTTTGGAGTCAAGGGTAAGCTAGCACCGAGATATGTCAGACCATATGAGACTATTGAAAAGATTAATCCGGTGGGGTATCAAGTAGCACTTCCTCCTGAAATGGAGCGTATACATAACGTGTTCCACATTTCAATGTTGAGGGATTACCTTCGGGATCCCTTCCATATGATTGAGCCTACCCGTGTAGTGCTAAGTGATGACTACACTTATGAAGAACGACCTATCCAGATTGTAAACCGACGGATTAAGAAGTTAAGGAACAAATAAATTCTGTTAGTGAAAGTCGATTGGCAAAACCATGGTGGCGTATATGCCACTTGGGAAAGGGAAGACGATATGATCAAGAGATATCTTGAACTGTTCCCACTAAATCCTGTTTTCTTTCAAAATAAAGGTAACTCGAGTTTGGAGGACCAAACTCTTTATAAGGAGGGGAGACTGTGGCAACCCTCACCACTGATTAGTGCTAATCTATGATTAAGCATGTTAAATGACTGATTCACTGAAATCCTAAACTGATTAATTGAGTGTATAGCTTAAGTGCATTTCTATCTGTTGACTGTTGAATGATCTGTTCATGTTTTGCGCTTTAAATTGTAAATTGAAGGCCTTATCGGCGGCCGAATCTGAAATCGAGTAATGTTTTATGCTAGTTAGAATTTATGTGATTTTATGGTATATTTAATTGAAATGTGATTTGGTATGATTAAATTAGATTAATTAAGTTAAATTACATTAGTTTTATGTTTATTACTCTTTTGCCACCTAGTGGGCCACTTCACCCAATGTTGGTTGAAGCTTAGTCTTGCTTCATTCTTCACTTCCTCTAAGAGGTCAAAAACGTGAGAGAGAGCTAGAGAGTTGGAGACATTGAATTCATCTAGAATTCTTGCTTGAAATTAGAAGACTTGAAGGAACTTGCAAAATTTGAGCTTATATACCTTGAATTAGAGACTTGATGTAGGAGACTCACCTTTTTAATTGTGAGTTTAAGTTAGTTCTTGCTTGGTTCATGGAAGATTAGAGTTTTAAGGGCTTATATTGGCTTAAATTGTTGAATTGAAGCTTGTATCATGCATGCATGTTGGTGACAGTGGCGGGTGGTTAGGGAGCGATGTGGGTGGTGGTGGTGGGGGTGGTGGGTGTTGTGGCCAGGTGGGTATCGGAATGTGGACGGGTGGTGATGCGGGGTGGGTGGGTACGGTGGCGGGATGGTAGCAGGGGTGCGTGGTGGTGGCGGGTGGTGGGTGGCGGATATCGGATGGTGGGTAGGTGGTGGCGGGTAGTGGGGGTGGTGGGGTGGCGTGGGTGGTTTGACGGTGGCGGGTTGTAACGAGTGGTCGTGGCAGGTGGGTTGCGGGTGGCGTGTGGGTAATGGTGGCGATGGTGGTGGTGGGTGTGGTGAACTGGGTGCGTGGCGGGGTAGCAGGTGGCTGCCGCGTGGTGGGTGGCTGGTGGATGGCGGCGATGGATTAGTGGTTGCTAGGGTTTCATGACCCAAACCCGTCCATAGGTTTAGTCCGTAAACCGGCCAGTATCCAAGATTACGAAGGTCGCTTAATAGTTAAAACAGAATACAGGAGTATAGGGCTAGTAGAAGCCAAAAACAGTAATTAAAGATGCCAATGAGCTGTACAGTTTTGATGCAAAAAAACTTTCATACATGTTCACATTCAGAACAAAAACAGTATATACCATACATCATTTACAGCATTCAGTTAGGACCAAATCCCCAACAATAACAGTACAGTACAAATTACCATTCAGTTCTATATCATAACGAGGACAGATAGGGTAATCTGAGACACCCCACAAAGCAGCCTTTAGCGGAATAGATCTTGAACCTCGAAGTGAGCAAACCAAAAGGGTTGGCTCGACAAAACCAGGGCTTAGCCTGACGCTTCTAGCAAACGGTCGTGCTGAACACCTACATATATATATGAGCAGTGAGCTAAAGCCAGTGAAATAATATACGCGTAAAGAGGTTAAGAATGACTGTCCTTTCAGTATTGAAAATAGTCATTTATAGTATATCAGTCATTCATTGTGGTCGATATTTCATGCATAACATATCATGTAGAAACTATAATAGTCAATGTGGTACATCCAAAGCAAAACAATACAAAGTTAGGTCTTACAGACCGAACAGTCAATTTGATGGCCCATCATATCAGTAAACAGTAGTGGTTCTAAACCATGGGAACCGGCAGAGATCTCCTGTGACAGTAGTAGTACAGTTACCACAAAGTAACAGTTAGTAAGCTATGATGCTACGAATACAGTTCACCAAATAGAACAAACATTCATTCAGTAAGAAATATCATTTCAGAAAGCAGTACAGTTATTCATTCATAAAATATTCATTGATTGAATATATTTTCTACAACATTGTTACTCACAGAATTCTGGGCTACAAATAAACTAGAAGCATCCTCGGATGCCAACTCTACACAGTTTACAGAACGAACACCAACTAAGCTACACAATTGGAAAATAATAAAAACTTAATCCCTAATTTGCCTCGGTATGGTTTCTACATCAATATCTTCATTTAAGATGCCTTAAACTAGGCCTAAGAATAACCTAGGAGTGGAATTAGAGCAAAATGCACTTAGAAACACTTTTTCAAAATTTGCTGAAACAGAGGTCCACGCATCGAGCATGCTTTCTCGCTCGAGCGGTGTAGACACCCCATTTTTTGACCGTCTCAAGACTTGGACGTCACCGTTGAACACTCGGTGATCCTCTTGTTTGTGTTTCGTCTTGAGTTCCCGAAAGGTCTTGGCTGCGCTGCCTTTGCCTCAGGATCTCTCGAACTCGACTGTTCCTTTGGTTTTGGTACCAAACACTTGTGTTTTTTGCCTTTGAAGGGCGGGAATGGCTTGTTGGCCATCCTCACATTTCACCGCCCTCCCCTAGCATCACCGGCTTGTTTATGGGTGCCACGGCCATGGTTTCTTTAAAACCAATGGCCTGTCGGCACTATATTGGCTGGCCGCGCACTTTATTTTGCCGGCGACCTCTTTTGCTGCCGGTTGTGACCTCCTTGCACCCTTGAGCATGGTGCATGCCAGCTGTGCCAGCTGGAAATGCACCATTCACTCCTCCCCGTGCAGTTTTTTGGCTGGTGTAAACCTTTGAACCTCTTTCCTTTCTAGAAGCTGAACCCTTTGGCCAAGCTTCTTGGGGAAGCTTGCTAGCTGTATTAGCTTCTCCAGAAGCCAAGAACCCTTTTGCACCCTTTGCCCCTTTCATCGAAGCTTCTTTGGAGAAGCCTAGACCTTGGCCTTTGCCTATATAAGCACTTCACCCTCTTCCACTTTGTTTGGGGGTTAGAGCTTTTGAATCAAAATACCAGAGCTTCTATATCATATATCTGATATATCATCTCTCTCTCTATATCTCCCTCTCCTCATCCTTAGGGTGTGTGGGAAGCCAAAATTGCATTTTGACCTTACTTTGCACTAACACACAACACCATTACAACCTTGCTCCGAGATTGAGAGGCGTTTGGAGGGTTGTTTGGTTGAGGTTTTGGACTGATTTTGATCAGTAGAGAGTGGCTGGAATCAATCTGGTTCTTCAACGGTTTCTTCAAGGGGGTGAGACATTTGCTTCAGTTTCCCTTCCAATCTTGCACTAGTTTTCTACCTGTTCTTTACATGCTGATTAGGCTTTGTGTATAACATGAAAAAGTCTTGTTTTTCGTGCTTAACATCTTCATTAAGGTGTTTTGTGGCATTGGGGGTGAACTCCTCCCCTTGGCCTCTTTTGGCCTATTTTGGTGCCTTTTCTTTAAGTTTTTGTTTTACTTTATTGTGTTGTTGGTCTTCTCACCACTGAAATCCATGTGATTTTTCAGTGGTGATGGAGTGATTTTGAAGTCTTGTGTAATGGTGGAGGCACACCCCATCTCCCTTTGTCCTTTCTTTTACCTTTGTTTGTTGGCCTAAAAGGGCAACATGGCATGCTTGGTTGTTTTTTGGTCCCGATACTTAAGAAGGTTTTTGGGTGCTATTAGGTCATGTTTATCTCTGTCTATGTGGTCGGGATTTGTACCCCTTTAGCATGCATCTTGTTACTTGCTTGTAATGTCCTTATCTTGCCTAGAAAATGCTCCTATGCGTTAGCCTTTAGTATATCTTCAATGATTTGGCTTAGCTTATTGAAGAGCTTTTGTTCAACATTTGTCATGCTTTATAGGTACTGTTTGGCCACTTGCTTTTTGTCATGTTCGTACGCGTGTTTTGCATAGCTCCTTTGCCATCTAGAACTTTTGCCTTGAGCTAATGAGTCATTAGCAGCTTTGATGTAGTTGTTTAAATGATTTGAAATCACCTCTCATTGCTATTGTCAGTCCCTTGGATTCATGCCTGTATGACAGTATTTATCATCCTTTTATGCCTGATGATTGTTGTAGTTTTTGTGCCCTTAAAATGGGCATTGTGTATGCTTGTATGTTTAAGTCATTTGGGTTGCCATTCATGAGGGTTTTGGGGGTGTTTTAATGCATTAAACACTCTGCTTTTTTTTTGTTGTTCATCATACACATTGTGGTATGATAGTTGCGGTAGAAGGCTCTTTTTATGCCTTACCCTTATCTCTTTTGGTATTGCAAGTTTGATGAGTAATTTGCATAATTTCCATCACTTTTGCCATTGTTTTGGGGTGTGGCCGAGGGTCCTCCATCTTAGTGTTAAGTCCATGGATCATATATTTGCATCTTGTAGTATGCTCATGACATTGCATGTTGTGGTATCCTTTATGGTTTGTGCATTGTTGCATGCCCACCTCTTTACATACTTGCCTATCTAGTGTGCATTGTTAGTATTGTTTGTAGTGTTGCATGCTAGTGGCATTACCATGTTGTTTGCATGATAGTTTGCATTGCATCACAATTTGACATGTTTTGCATCTTAGCTTCTTGTTGCATTTTTTAGCCATGTTTGCACAACATGCATTGCATTGCTTGGTTCGGGGTGTCAAACCTAGTGTGAGGGTGAGAGGTGTTCATACTACAAGTGATGAAACACATCTCAACCCTCGGTCACCGAGGCCCTTAACGTTGGCATGATAGGGTCTTGGTCCTCATTGTTGTGTGTTGCATGCATTTTACATTGAATGGCAAGTTTGGGCCCTTAGGCTATCATGCGCAATTGATGGCCCAAGGATCAAGGGCATGCTCCCCTGAGTTCAATATATGATAGGGAACATGACCATGCTTACATGTGCTAGAAATTCTATGCCATGCACTACCTGTCCTCTGCTGCTGTCAAAACTTTTTTCTGCAGGAAGTTTTTTGTCGACCGGCACTGTAGAATGCCGACCGGCAAAAGAATATGAGGCCGATGGACTTGAAAGGCAGCCGACGGCATTTTACCATGGCCGGTGGACATTTCACTTAGCCGGTGGTGTTCTTCAGTACTCATTGAAGATACCCTGGGACTTTGGCAGGTTTCAAGAAAGCCAGAGGCAATAGTGCTATGGCTATGGGTTTCCAGGCAAGTTGGATCGAGCATGCATCATTCGCGTATCCCGAGGCAAGGCTGCGACCGTCTTTATTCTGCATTTAATTTGTTAAGTTAGAAGGACTGTAATAATTAATTAGCTAGGATAGGTAATTCATTATTCGGGACTGTATATTATTTATTTGGTCCCTCCGAGCGAGGGCAAATTTGTAATAAGTATGGGTGCGTGTGTGCATGTCTTCCAATCCCACGTCTTTCTCCCCTTTTAATTTACCTGCTTATGATGGTAGACTAGGGCATGTTTAATTTAGCATACCTTATGCTATGCATGCGTGCATATTCAATCAGTATGCATGCACCGGGCTCGGCGCATCATGCTAACTGCATTAGTACTTCAAATCTAACCTGAATACATGCTACTTGTGCATTTTTCGCATGTCATTCATAGACTAGCTGAGCCTACTCTAGTGACACTCCGTATGCGTTGCATTCGACATTTAAAAACATGAACTAGGATCATGCATATGATTACTAACTAGTTTTTGTTTTGGCACGGAGTACGATGTAAGTATTTATGCTTTAGCATCCTTGCATGCGTGTGGGTGTTGCCATAATAGCATGATTACCATGAGGCTAGCTGCTTATGTGATATAACTGCTTGAATGCCTATGGGTGAAGGTTGGATTGTCTGAGTTGGAATAGCTTATTGAAAATCCGTGTTTTAACCTACTTGCGAGTAGCAAATTCCAAAACATTTCCCAAAACAAACGGATATGCGATGCTTATTTCCCAAATTAGGCAATCTAGTCTATACTTGTTTGCTGTGCGCATAACATAGTAATTCTAGGCTAATAACCAGAATAAGAACACATAAAATGTTTTCAAAAAATGGATATCAATGGTTAGTAGAGGCCGATCTTCGGATCGGGCGAGAGGGGGTGCTCATAGCTGACCTTCCCCAATCGTACCCAAGTTCCCGAGCCGAGGCAACTTTGGTGATGACGGACACGTGGCCTTTGGGCACCGAGTCAGGGTTTCCTAAATTCTTCCCATTTTAAAATATTTAGGTAGCGACTCTGTATCTGGCAAAGCAGTCCATGTTTGGCACTTCTTTTCAAAAAATCTGTTTCTTAAAACGATTTGCCGGATTTGGACTCTTTGGTTCAGATTAAGAACCGTGACACAAATCGAGTCCGAACTGTAGCGAGGGCCCACGAGGCACATCTACAAGCGGACATGCAGAACAAAGGAGCTCCGCTCGAGCGTGGTTTCCCCTGCTTGAGTGTGGTTTTCCCGCTCGAGTGGACTATAAAATCATGCAAAAGTACTGAATGCATGCAATTCACGCTCGACGGATGCTCGATCCCTGCTCGTGCGTGAGACACAAGTCTTCGCTCGAGCGTGCATTCCCTCGTTCTAGCGGGACTGTAAACATGGGCAAAGTACTGGATACACGTATTTCACGCTCGAGCGTTACAAATGCAATGTTTAACTTCAAAACATGGTGAGTTCATGGATCAAGACCAAAAATATGAACATGTATGAAGAAATCCTCATAAAACAACTTCAAAACTCAACAAATTATG
>NW_021030835.1:0-13886 GCF_004153795.1 Camellia sinensis
TTCATGATCATACACTTGTGCTTGTCACTCTTTTAATGCCTAGGAAGTTTGGCTCTTTATGCCTCAAGAATGGATCATTGTGTATGCCTCCATGCTTAGGCCTTTGGGCTATCATATCAGTGGGTTTTTGGGCTTATTTTGACATGCCATAACTCTAATTTTTATTGGTTAAGCCATGCCATGCTTAGTCTTGATAGGTGTAGTGTAATGCCCCTTATTGGCCTTACATGCATCATGCCTTATGCCTTTCATGTTGGCTTGTTTTAGCTTTGGTCCATGCATGTTTTAGACTCATTTTGGCATGATCTAGGATTGTTTTGGTTGTCCTTGGCACTTTGGGGTTTGATTCATGTGGCCTTGGTGCAAACTCCTTGCCTAGCCTTAAGCTTTGAACCTCCTAGCATGCTATGCTTGTATTATGTGCATGATTTGGCATCATTCCTCACATGATTTTAGAGCTTATTTCATTTCCATACTCTCATACTTGTCACTTCTTCATCATGGTTGAGGATCGTGCATTGTTGCCTAGCTTATAGACCAATACGTGTGCATACATGTTTTGCCTTTTGGTGCCTTAGTCTTGGTGTTATTGGCCACTGATTTGGGCATGATTGAGGTTTGTCCATTTTAGTTTAAGTCCAATTTGCATATTGTTCAAATGTTGTTACATTGCATCATGCTTGCATGTTTGGGTTGCATTGTATTTTGCATGCTTGTTGCTTGCATTGTTGTAAATTCTTAATTAGTTTAGCTTAGCTAATATTCAATTTGATTATGTAATAATTAGATTATTAGATTAGTTAGAATAGCTTAGCGTAGCTAGCTTGTATTATTCATTCGGACCCTCCGTCGAGAGGGCCAACTGTTGTAATAAGCGTGCGTGTGTGTGATGCATGTCTTCCAACCCCCATTTCTTTCTCCCTTTTACTTATCTGCTTACGATGGTTAGTTCTAGGTCATGTTTTGATTAGCATCCTTATGCTTGCATGTGTGCATTCATTCATCTGTCTTACATGCACCGGGCTCGGCACATCATACAAACTGCATTGTATTTCAATACATTTACTTGAATACGTGTTCAACAGCATGCTATCAAGTTGCATTTCATATGCCATCTTAGAATAGCCCAGCCTATTTTAGTTGCATTTTTGCGTGTGTTGCAATAGGCATCTTAACATAGCTAGAATCATGCATTGATTACTAACTAATTGTTGTTTTGGCTCAGAGTACACTGTAAGTGTTTATGCTTTAGCATCTTGCATGAGTGTGAGTGTTGCCATGACAACATGCTTGCCATGAGGCTATTTTCTTAAATGATATAACTGCCTGAATGCCTGTGGGTGAAGGTTGGATTGCTTAAATTGGAACAATTCATTGAAATGCAAGCCCACTTTACGAAGTGGCAAAATCATGTTTTCTAAGCCCACTTGAGAGTGACAAATCCACGACTTATCCTACTTGCGAGTAGCACCTTCAAACCATTTTCAAACAAACAAACATGAGATGTTTTGTTCCAACTTAGGCGATCTAGTCTATACTTGTATGCTGCGTGCATCACATAGTAAGGTTAGCTAATAAACCGGAATAAGAACACATGTGTTTTCAAAAACAAAATATTATGCTTAGTAAAGGCCGATCTTTTTAATCGGGCGAGAGGTGGTGCTCATTGCATGACCTTCCCCTCTCGTACCCAAATCCCCGAGCCGAGGCAACTTTGGTGATGACGGACACGTAACCTTCGGCACGAGTCAGGGTTTCCTAAATTTTCCAAAACAAAAACATTTAGGTGACAACTCTGTATCTGACAAAGCAGTCCATATTTGGCACTTCTTTATAAAACTCAGTTTTCCAAAACGATTTGCCGAATTTGGACTATTTGGTGATTTATCAATCTTGCATTGCACTTTGCAAGATTAGATTCAGAACCATGACATGAGTCCGAACTGTAGTAGCTAAGAACAAAACGGATTCCGCGCCATTCGCGCGCGGAGCCGGGACATTCGGGCACGTCTACACGCGAGAAAAAGGCGAGTCCATAGATTTGAAACCGCTTTCAAATCAAAACAAAAGCCAAGAAAGGAGGGAGGTTGCAGAGATGATTAAGAGTGATCACAAGTATAGAAAGCCATAAATAAATGCAGTCAACTCAAATAAGATGGTGTCTAAGGCCTAGAACACCAATCCTATGAGGACAATTACACTACAAGCGTGCAATACAAAGCTCAAATGTAATAAACACTTAAAAATAGTGCTAAAACAGATCTAATACAGTCCTAAAACATGTTGGAATTGAGCTAACAAAAGCTAGAATAATAGGCTAAAACATAGAGCATACTAGGCTAGTAAACAAAACACAAGGAGGGAAGGCTACCCCCTCCATTTTTGGACTTCAAAACATGTTTTTAGCCACTGAAATAACTCTGAAAAATAGTGTTTAAAAGCTCAAAAAAAGATAGTGCAAAGATGGGAAACACAAGGGTAAAGGACTTGAAAACCAGGTGTAAAGAAGGGTGGATCACCTCTCAACCTTTATTGGCCTTAACACCCAAGTTTCAGCCCAAAAATACAGAGTTTTTACAGCTAAAAAATCAGTAGAAAAGATGGAAAACAAGTGGTGTAAAGATGGTACAAAAGCAAGAGAAGGTATACCTCTTGAAGATGAATAAACCCTTAAGTCACATACCACCAATTTCACACTTTCAAGTGTTTCAATAGCTCAAATTCAGCAAGAAGCTCTGTAGGTTTGGTTTAGAGTGTTTGGGTAAAGACTATGCAAGTTGCAAGAGAGAGAAAGAATTGTAAAGAGAGGAATTTTTTAGAATTATTTCCTCCCTCCTAAATGTTTCTAACCTTAAAACAATGAGGGAAGGTCATCTATATATAGAAACAGATGAGCCTCGGTCGAAAATATCAAAAAAGGGACAACTGGAGCTTTGTAGAAATAACTGGCAAAAATATCTGGGTTTTACACTAGTGGCCGGCAGGCCAGAAATGGTGGCCTGCCGTCCACAAATAGTGTAAAAATGCCATAGAAAAATCTGCTTCTAGGCCCGACTTTAAATGGGAATATCTCTCTTATCCGGACTCGGTTTTGGGTCATTCTTGAGTTTAAATTGAAGCTCCGAAAGTCTAGTTTCCAATAGAGGCAGCCTCAAATCTAAATTCTAAGTGTGAAAAGAGATATTCATATTTTAGTGAAGGTTGCCCATTTCTATCTTAATTGGATTGATGCCTAACTTCAAACGGCCATATCTCCCTCATCCAGACTCAGCTTTAGGCAATTATTAAGTCTAAATTGAAGCCCCGGAAGTCCAATTTCCAATGTTGGTGGCCTCACAACTAAATTCTAAGTGTACAAAGAGATAGGCCTGATTTAGTGAAGGCTGCTCAGTTCTCTCTTAACGGTTTCATGCTCAACCATTTCCCTAACTAGTTTTCTTCCCTCCCCTCCTATTTTCTCCAACTCCAAACCTATAAATAAGATGTTTTAAATATTTTTTAAAGAGTTCACCTCTCTTCCATTTATTTCCACTTTGTCCTTGCTCAATTTACCGAAAAGTGCAACATTTAACGAAATGCGAGCCTTGGAACATCGTAGAAACATTTTCAAAAATATTTTGAAAGAGAGGGTTTTAAGGTCTAACAATAGTTTGGTCCAAAAACAGTTTTGGTCCAAAATGGGGTGTAAGGTTGGGATTTAAAGCCTCTTCTTTCCTGAAGAAATCGAACATTGTACAACATCAATCAACCTTTCATGCATCGAGTTGATCAATTCAGTGGCGTCCCATGTCCTTAAGGGCAGTGAAATGGCGTGGTGTCTACATCCAAAGATCAATGATGAGTTAAATACAACTTAAGGATGATTAGGAATTGGATTACCAATTTTCATATGTGTTATATTCCTTATTATATGTCTTAATTGTTGTTATAGAGTAGCAGATTTGGGATTACCATAACCACCTTGGCCTTAAGTTTTTTGTTGTTGTTGTGTTGTTGTTGAGGCTTTAAAGTTACTTCCTCTCATCAGTCTGCTAGGCTAATAGTGCAATAGTGTTTTTCAATTTATTATCATATCATTTGTCAAAAAAACTTTATATCTATTGTCATAGGAAGAGTTTCCATCAATCTTGGAAGCGACTTGTTATTACTTCGAACAAATCTCTCGATATTTTTGCACACTTAATTCTGTCATGAATCTATGCTAAGCTAGGTTACTAATTTTAATGTACTTTGCAAATTTCCAACGTATTTTTTTTTTTTTAATTTAAATATATATTGTAACTTCTAGTGTTGTAAGCATGTTGCACTAATTCAATAAGTGTAGTTTTTGGGCTTAACACTCATGACTTTGTTGTGCACCTAATTCAAATAAGTAAGTTAGCTTGGACCAGTAACTGTGACGATTGTTTGCGTCTCTTTTCTTACAGTGTGTTTGGTATTATGTCCTCTTGTCCTCAGTTTCATTTCAAGACCTATGGTTGGGGTTTTATTAATTTCATTCCCTGATTTTCTGAACTCATTTTTTGGACGGTTTGCTTTATTCACACAAAAATAAAAAACTTCTAAATTTGATGTTTTTTTGTTTAGTTGGTCTTTACTTATGGGTTCTCTAGCCAAATATGTTTTCCCTTTGTTAAGAAGATGGTCATTTACAAAATACAAGTTTTGGGTATTTTAAAATTTGGCTCTGTTTTGATAATTGCATAAAAAGCGGTGTCGACATGTAGTTATTTATAATTAATATGACATTTGTAGAGGTTTTGGTAATGTTCTGTGGCTCATGTACCAGTAATATGAAGGGGCAAACTCGGGATTAAAGAAGAGAATGAAGTTGGATCTACACTTCACCATCTGGCAAATCTACACTTAACCCATTTTGTTTGGAAGCTTCTTTCCATTCAATGCAAGAAGAGTGTGTTGGGGTTAGTTCTTTTAATGTGAAATTAACTATAACCTTGTAATGAATTGTTGAAATGAATTTTAGTAAAAGACTTTCTTTGCTTACTTTTGGTTGGAATACAATTTTTTTTTTTCCCCAATTTTGGTTTGTTTTTATCTTCGTTTGCTGAAGGGTAAAAATATATGAGTTTATTATTCTTAACTTCATTTTTTCTCGGAAACAGAGGAAAGGATATCAGGGTGAACTTGTTGGTTACTTTGATCTTGTCATAAAAAAGGTAAAGAGCTCTAAAAATGTTTCACTAGTTTATTTATTAGCTTCTAATTTGGTTTGTATCTAGTTCCTTAATGTCCTTTTAAGATTGTTTTGTGTTTTCAAATCTTGATATTAATTCGATGTATCCACAAGAAAGGAAGTCCCACCTATTTTATGCTTGAAGGTGATTACCTAACTTGTGAAGGGACCCAGGTAAATTTTCTTCTCTTTCTGGCCATAAATGGTAATTGGGAATATAGATTATTATAGGTAATGTGAAACAAAACTGAGACTTGATTTGCTTTTGTTAATGTGCGTGTCCTGATAGCTTGGAAAACATAGTTATGCTTTTGGAGAACTTAGTTGCTGGAAGCATCTATGACTTGTTTGCTATTTTTTTAAGTGGTGAACATGGTGTTCTAAAGTGAAGACAACATGTTCTTATTTAGCATGATACGTAAAGGGACGCAAATTGTCACTCAGTGCCTGGGAATTATGGATTAAAGAACCCAAGTAACTCATAAATTAGTGGCAGGTAGATATAGTTAATGTTGAAATTGATATCCAGAAAATATAAAATCAAGCACTTAAGCTGCTGGTAAGCTTGACTGTTCATGCAAAATTTATTTTCAGCCTTACTATTTTTGAATTTTTAAAAATAGTTTATGACATAAGAATTCCAGTAAATTTTTAGTATGATGTTCTATCATGATCTTCATTATTGGATAAAAAATTTCAAGAAATTAATTCCAAGGGGATAATATCCAAAATTCAATAAGCGCTTGTTGTTGTTCTGTTGCGTAAGTGCGTTCATGTATTACCATATGTGTTCAATGATATAACTTTTGAGTGGCAATTATACATTGTGATTCAAAGATTACAAGCATTTTTGAAATTATTACTCATTGCATCATATGGCCAATGGCTTATGTAGGTGTATACGAGTCCACCACTTACTTTCGGTTCAGCCTAAGAAATAGTTAAGTTTTGACTAAGACGTAGTGTGCACAAGGTGATGTATATGGATTATTATATACATTGAAAACTAAATGTATCTATTTTCGGTCTAATTTTATGCTCTTTTTGCTGATGTTGGAACCAAGTACTTTATCCCATGCTTATGGTCCCAATATATGCTCTTTTCTGGTTTGATGTTTTCAAGCTTGGTTTGCTCTAAGAATGGAAGCTTCTGAAACAAAATCCAAGCTTGCAGAAATTTCTAATACAAAGATATGAGGTCACAGCCGATGTTGATGCAATTAATCAACCCATGATGGTCAACTCACAAAAAGATATTTAGCTAAATTTTTGTTTGGTTTTAAGAACTTAAGGAAATAGTTTTTTTTTTCGGATAATTTAGAACATTTTAGATTGTTTTTTGAACTTGGAGAATAGTTTTTGATGTCTAGAAATATGATTTTTGGGATGGTTTTTTGGTGTAAAGTTTTTGAATATTCAAACTTATGAATATTTTTTTTTTTCAAATGTTGAAACAATATTTTGGTAGCTTAATTGAATACTTATATATATGCTTTGTGAATCTGTTGTAAATTTTGTTTAGATTGTAGAACAAATGAAATAGAACCCTACAGAATATATATATACAAATTTTACGGCAATGTCAAAAAAGTTATGAAATTTGGAACTATTTACGGCAGGCAAAAGAAGTCATTGCATTAAATATATTTAACGACTAGTAATGAATGTCTACGTTGTTTGTAATACTTTAAATTAATGACTGCAAAAGTAAAGTTGTAAAAAAAAAAATTAAACGACATGCATGATCCTGCTTTTAAAGGGTTTTTTTTTTTATAAACCCAACAGGCACATATATGGCCATGTGTAGACACCCTTTTTTGTACCGGTCCCTCAAGACTGGACGTCAGCCATTGGAAATACTCATGATCACCGTTGCTTGTTTCGTCTAGAGTTCCCGGAGGTCTCGGCGCGCGCCTCGCCTCAGGATCTCTCGACTCGACTTTTCAGTGTTCTGGTTTTGCACCTAACACTTGTGCTTTTCGCCGTGAAGAGGCAGGGAATGGCCTGTTGGCCATCCACACCCACCGCTGTCCTTCACAGTCAACCAGCGCTTTTATTGGGCCCACCGGCAAGTGGTTTCTTAAAACAGTGGCCGGTCGACACTATATTTTGCCAACCGCAACTTTGTTTCTGGCCGGTGACCTTTTTTTTTGGCTAGGCCGGTGTGACCTCTTTGCAACCCTTACAGACTTGGTGCATGCCAGCTTGGCCAGCTGGAATCACCAACACTCCTCCCCGTGCATTTAGTGGCTGTTTTTGCCCCTTTTGCCCTCCCTTTTTGGTCCAAAGCTTCCTCAAGAAGCTTGCCAGCGTCTTCAGCTTCCCCAAAAAGCCTTGACCCTTTGCCCCCTTTTGCCCCTTTCATTTAGCTTCTTTGAGAAGCTTAAATCATTTCCCTTTGCATTTAAACACCTCTCCTTATTCCATTGTTGGGGTGAGTTTTTTTTGAACAAAAAACCAAGATATATACAATATAACATCCTTATACCACACACTCTCTCTCTATATTTTCCCTCTCTTCTCCCCCTTGTGTGTGTTTTCTTGGCCACATTTTGACCTTACTTTTTGCACTAATACACACACCATACACCCTTGCTACCGAGATTGAGAGGCATTGAGCGGTTGTTTTTTGAGATTTTTAGACTGATTTTCTCAGAAGAAGTGTGGCTGGACTAGACTGTTTTCTTGAAGTGTTTCTTCAGGTAAGATTTTCACTTTAGTTTCCCCCAATCTTTGGCATTGGCTTTTGACCTGTCTTGCTTTATTGATTCAAGCTTTGAGTATAACATAAAAAAGTCTTTATATTTTCCTGCTTAAGACATCTCATTGAGTCATTTTGCATTGGGGGCGAACTCCCCTCTTAGGCCCTTTTGGGTGCCCTTTTCTTTAAGCCTGTTGACTTTGTTGTATTGCTCTTTTCACCACTGATCCAGTGGATTTTCAGTGGTGAAGAAGATGGTTTGAGGTCTTGTTCATAGGGGAGGACAACCCCTCTCCCCTTTGTCCTCTCTTTTATCCTTGTTTTTGGCTTAAAAGGGCAACAATGCATGCTTGACTGATTTTGGACAATTTCAGAGTTTTTATGGTGTTTTTGACTCATAATATATCTCTCATCTTGGTCGGGTTTGTGGTCTTTTTGCATGCTAACACCCTTGTTTTGTATCCCCTCCTTATTGCATAGAAATGCATCTTCTATTTAGGCTTTCCATGCTTGCATGATTTTAGCTAGCTTGTTGAAGCTTTTCGGTCATGATTTGTAATGCTTAAGTCTTTGGCACTGTTTTGGTCATGTTTGACATGCTTGATGTAGTTGCTTTGCATTTTGGCTTGTAGGCCTTGAGTATTTTTGGCTCTAGCATGCTAAACTTAGACTATCTCATAGATTTGGCAATTATTAAGATCATATTTCGCCATGTAAGCTGTCTTATATTGTCATTTGTGTCCCTTCCCACTAAGTGTTGTTTATTTTGTGCCTTGAAATGGGCATTGTGCATGCTTGTATGTTTAAGACATTTTTGGGGTTGCTATATTAGCGGGTTTTTGGGTGTATTTTGCTGCATTGAACATCTGTTTTTGGTCGGCTTAGTCCCATGCCATGAAAGTGGCCATGATCGTTGTAGTAGAAGCCCCTTGTTTGTGCTTACTTGGGCCCTCTTTGTTCTTTGCAATGTTTGCGTGAGTGCTTGTTTCACCGACATTTTGGACACTTTTTGGTCCACTGTTTTGGCGGATGGACCTGAGGTCTGCCCTTCATGGTTTTAGCACCAACCATTGCATGATCACGTTGCATTTGTTTGGTCCTCATAGCTACATTGTATCATACTCATGTTGGCAATGGCCTTTTATCTAGTTTGCATCTCCATATACATTGTACCATACTTGGCACATTTAAAATGCACAAACTTAGTTTGCATGTTTAGGTTTGCATTACATTTGGCATGTTTGCATTTTAACCTTCATGTTGTGCCAATTTGAGCCAAGTTTGTATATATGCATTGCATTGCTTGTTTTGGGTGTCAAACCGGGCATGGGGAATTGAGGAGTGTTTTTGTACTCAAGTGACAAAACACGCCTCAACCTCGGTCCAGCCAATCCCCCTTGATCCAACATGAAAGAGTGTTGGTATCATGTGTTTTGTTTGCAAGCATTACATGGAATTGCAACCTCAGCCTCTAGGCCATCATGCATCAAAAATGCACAAATTGATGGCCCGAAGGTCGAGGTCACGCTCCCCTTGAGTCTCTTGCATATTGGGGAGTGTGACCAAAGCTCACATTTGCTCACATTCATGCATGTACTGCCTTTGCCATCTGCGCTGTCAACTGCAGGTCCCATAGGAATTTGTGGCCGAATCGGCAGTGTTAGTTGCCCGACCAGCAAAGAATATGTGGCCGATAGACTTGAAAGCAGCCGATGGAAATTCCCAATGGCCGGTGTTATTTCCCTTACCGATGGTGTTCTAAACAGTGTGCAGAGAACATATTCTAAGCCTTTGGCAATTTTCAGATGAAGCAGGGCAAGCATTAACAGAGGCAACAAAGGAATGGTAATGGGTTTCCGGGCAAGGATCGACATGGCTCTTTTTGCGTATCCAGAGGCAGGCCTGGCGGCCATCTCTTATCTGCATTTAATTTGTTAAATAAGAGGTCTGTAATAATTATTACTAGGAAGGTAAATTCATTATTCGGATGTATATCTTTTGGACCCTCCGAGCGAGGCAATTGTGTAATAAGATGTGCGTGAGTGGGTATGTTTCTAACCCCACGTCCTTTTCTCCTTTATATTTACCCGCTTAATGATGGTAACTAGGGCATAAATTGAATTAGCATACCTTATGCTATGCATGCGTGCATTCATACATTTTCTGCATGCACCGGCTCGGCGCATCATACTATAACTGCATTTGTATTCCAATTCAAAAGTTGAATACATTTAGTTGTAGCATCATCATTGCATCTAGAAAGCCCGAGCCTATTGTAGTTGCATCTTGTATGTGGTTTGCATTAGCCATCTTAACATAGCTAGGATCTGCATTGATTACTAACTAGCTTTGTTTTGGCTCGGAGTCCTAGGTAAGCATTTTTCTTAAGCATACCGCATGCGTGTGAAAAGTGTTGCCACAATAGCATGATACCATGAGGCCTAGCTAGCTGCTTATGTGATATAACTGCTTGAAATCCTTTGGATGGAGGTTGAATTACCTAAATTGGATAAGGCATTAAAACTGTGAGTTTAAACCCCACTAGATAGTGGCAAAACCTATCTTTTTCTAAAAGCCCACTCGAGGGTTGGCCAAAACCTCATTTTAGCCTACTTGTGAGTAAGACAACATCTTCAAAAATGAACATGCAATGTTTGTTCCATTAGGTGATTTTGTCTATACTTTTTGCTGCGCGCATAACATAGTATTCTATGCAATAAATGGAATAAAACACATAACGTTTTCAAAACTGATATCAATGGTTAGTAAGAGGCCGATCTTCGGATCGGGCGAGAGGGGGTGCTCATAGCTGACCTTCCACAATCGTACCCAAGCCCAGAGCCGAGGAACTTGTGAGACGGACACATGGCCTTTGGCAGCCGAGTCAGGGTTTCCTAAATCCCCCCAATAAAAAATATTTAGCGTCGACTCTGTATCTGGCAAAGAGTCCATGTTTTGGCACTTCTTTTCTAAAAACTGTTTCTCAAACGATTTTCCCCCGGATTGCCTTTTAGTTAGATTTAGAAACCGTGACAATTGAGGAGTCCGAACTGTAGTGAACCCAACATGAACAGAACGGGGGGACTCGTCCTCCACCGGGCGTTCGGGGACGTCCTAACAGTTTCTGGCACTCTGCTGGGAACTTAGAAAAGCTTGACTCGAACCCTCGTGATATCCTGTTTTGATTTCATTATGTGTCTTCTTTGCATTGCATGTGCATTGGTGCGCTAAAACCGTATTTGCCATTGCCATCCTGAACGGTTTTGCCGGAGGCTTGACTTTGTCAAGCATGCCATAAAGCTGACCGGTTTTTGTGGGCTTTCTGACAGTATGGGAACGCAACCCCGGTTTGCACCGGGCACCCTTTCGCATTTCGACCTTGTGCAATCGAAATCATAGTGCGCATTCCAAATTAGGACAGGTTTGCTTACCCGATGTTAGGCTGTTTGAAAACTGCTGCGTACAATAGTAAACCTTAGCTCCTGACAAAAATAGACAGGAAACCCTACCCCAACAATAGGGGTGTTTGGCTCTCACATTATCTCTATGTGCTTTAGAGGTGTATCTCTACAGGAACATAATATCAAGTTTGAAGTTTGAGTATCAGGCCCAAGGGCACCAATATCAAGTGTTGTTAAGAAATCAGTTATCTCGGGTTCAAGTCAGTTTTTGGGAAACATAATTCTGGGAACAGTGATCAATATCGGGAACAGTGTGTTCGGCTTAACCAAACTGTGTGTTATAAATACCCAACCTGTGCGTTGTTGTGTGTTTATTTACGTTGTTTACAAATCGTCCAATTGCCCGTTCATCTTATTTGCTTTATTTAATCTTTTTAACTAGGTATGTCGAGTACAATTGCTTCTACCGAGTAGAATTATTCCCCAAGCACTCTGGATTAGAGCGTCGGCTCCATCGATCTATAGGATCTGGTAGACCGCAAACCAGTTACCACTCTCTACCCTGGTATACAGACGGAGGGCATTAGGCAGAGGATATCAGTTCGACAGTCATAGAAGAGGCTTTTCTAACCCACCGAGTACAATAGGGATCAGGGTTCTGTTTCACCCACAGAGAGGGAACAATATACCGTATTCAGTTGAACAGAACAGTATGGCTAGTTTTAGAGGAGATGGTGCGCCAACTCCAAGAAAGCATCAAAATGATGCAGGCAGGATGCCTGTCCGAACAGGCAGAGTTGCCAAAAACAGCAAGGCCCACGGTTATGAATGAACCAAGTTAGTCGTGAGGTTACAGCAGCAAAACCGGAGCATTTGCCTTCACAGCAAGTCCCTCCCCCACTAAGGGTTCCGATACCCGAAGAAACACCGAATTCCGGAATGTCCCAAGAGAATACAGACCTTCCATGCGGGGCCCAAAGCTCCGCCCCCGATTCCACCACAACTAATCCAAGGCGCCCACGCTTGTTCAATATACCGGTACTCTCCTTTTGAGTTCGAAGTGGAACCCACAGCCTTAACTAGCAAGTTGGAAAAGATGTTTAAGAAGTCCAGAAGAGTCAAGACCATCCCTAACATCGAGAATGGATACACTGGACACAGCTGTTAACGGCTGCCTGACTAGATTCAAATGCCGCACATTGATCGATTCTGATGGGTCCGGGACCCCATGGTGCACCCTGAGGTTTTTTTCAGATATCCCTAAGGCCCAATAGGCCTCAACTAAGACTACAGAGCTGTCTCTATTTGGCGGACCCTGTCAGTGTAGCCGGCCATTATGTAGCCAAATTGGAGGATGACTCAAGGAGAAGCTGGGAACGAAGGCTTGAGGCCTTCATCTTGCAGTAATCATACAATCATCAAATCGAGATTAACGACCCGAGATCTCGAGACAAGGAGGCTAAGAACCCAAAGAGAACTTCTAGAATTCCGTGACCGATTGGAGGGCTAAGGCTTCATGATGACCTAAGGCCCCGGACAAAGATCAGCAATTCGATGATTTGTGGCGCATCTTCAGCCCAAGTTAATCAGAAGATGATCGTACTCCCTTCCCTACTTTTCCGATTTACTGATGGGGGTACAGATTGAAGATGCACTGAAGCAAGGCTTAATTGAATAATGACCGAAGAGCAACCCCGCAGAACTTTCAATCGCAAACACTAATACATGCCAGAAGTGGCCTACAACTACCCAGGACCTTCCGATGTGAGATGTCACCCACCAACCCTCCCCCAGAATTATTGCGGCCGCAACCATTCTCTGGTGTATCCGGAAGCAACCCACCAAAACACCAATCCCACCCAAAACAATCCAGAATCTTCGCTTCTGCTTTATATTGCCCCCTGTCCAAGGCCTTTGGGGTTTTAATCAGAAAAGGGCATCTGAAGCCCCTAAGAGCCGCGGACCCTTACCAGAAAGACTCCCCGCACCCTCACAACCCAGCCAATATGTGCATTTCACAAACAGCACGGTCATGACACCCGTCTGGCTTTCGTTTAACCGTCCGAGATTCAGATCTCATCGATAACGGGGTGATTTGCCTCCCGGAAACCACGTTACTACAAACCCTTCCCCACACATAACCAAGCCTCCACCAACCCAAAAAGTCCTTCATCCAAACTGGGGTCATGGCCTTACGATCCCTAGCAATCTATATCAACTCCTTCCCACCTGCCTAAGCCAGAAGTGTCCTTCCCGATTTGCGCACCGATTTTGTGCAATGAATGGAGACCCTCCATAAACCCAACCCTAAGCCAGCGTGATGACTGTCGAGGACAGGAGAGAGAAAGATTCCAAAGAGAAGGGGATGTTGAGCCAGAGTCTGCGGAATCTGGGATAGTGTTGAGAAAGCTATAGTCCAGGTGAACTACATTGTCAATAGGCCAGGATAGCCAGATATGGAACACCAATAGAGGGGGAGCTTGTGTAATCAGGGACGGTCCCTGGAACAGGGAACGGATGATTTTAACGTCTGTGAAAAGGACCTTGCCAAGCCTCCAGTTTTCAGTAACCAAGATCCGAGGACTCCGCC
>NW_021030837.1:0-19460 GCF_004153795.1 Camellia sinensis
CAACTTATAAATTGCTTCAAATTTCAACAAGTGAAGATAAACAATTCTCTCGGCTTAACTTCAACTTGTAAATTGCTACAGACTTCAACAAGCGTTATGCATTACTTTGGTTTAACTTTAACTTGTAAATTGCTACAAATTTCAACAAATGAAGATAAACAATTATCTCGGCTTATCTTCAACTTGTAAATTGCTACAAATTTCAACAAGCGTTAAGCATTACTTTGGTTTAATTACAACTTGTAAATTGCTACAAATTTCAACAAGTGAAGATAAACAATTGTCTCGGCTTAACTTCAACTTGTAAATTGATACAAATGTCAACAAGCGTTAAGCATTACTTTGGTTTAACTTCAACTTATAAATTGCTACAAATTTCAACAAGTGAAGATAAACAATTATCTCGGCTTATATTCAACTTATAAATTGCAACAAATTTCAACAAGTGAAGATAAACAATTATCTCGGCTTAACTTCAACTTGTAAATTGCTACAAATTTCAACAAGCGTTATGCATTACTTTGGTTTAATTTTAACTTGTAACTCTTCCCAAACCTCATCAGTCCCCACCTAGGTGATATCTTCAGAAAGACATGATCAGCCATCTCAAACGCCAAAGGCCTCCTCCTATGGTCAGCATAAGATTTCTGACGACTCTGGGCTGTAACAAGCCTCCTACGGATAAGCTCAACTTTGTCTCCCTAACCAACTCCGGACCCAACAAAGGTGCGTCACCCACCTCGGCCCAACAAACCGGAGACCTACAAGGTCGGCCATGGAAGGCCTCAAATGGTGCCATGCCGATGCTAGACTGAAAGCTATTGTTGTAGGCAAATTCCACCAATGGTAAGTGCCTCTCCCATGTCCCACTAAAGTCAAGGACACAACCCCGAAGCATATCCTCAAGGATTTGAATAGTACGCTCGGACTGCCCGTCAGTCTGAGGGTGATAAGCCGTACTAAAGGTCAACTTGGTGCCCAAGGCACTCTGCAATCTCTGCCACAACCTAGTAGTAAAACGATGATCTCTATCTGAGACGATTGTCACTGGGACCCCGTGCAACCTCACTATGTCCCAAATATACAAGTCGGTAAGATGATCTACCGAATCTCTCACACGCATAGGAATGAAGTTCGCCGACTTAGTCAACCGGTCTACAACCACCTTCCCCCCTTGCATTAACGCACAACCCAAATCCTCTCGTGAGGCATCACAATAGACTGCATAATCCAACCCTCTCTCCGGAATAATCAAGACTGGAGCGGTGGTCAATCTAACCTTCAGCTCTTGGAATGACTTTTCACAAGTCTCACTCCATACAAATTTGACTCTCTTCCGAGTCAATCTAGTCAACGGCGAAGCTAACTTGGAGAAATCCTTCACAAACCGGCGGTAATACCCAGCTAAACCCAGAAAACTACGGATCTCAAACACACTCTTAGGTTGTGCCCAATCTTGCACTGCCTCAATCTTAGAGGTATCAACGGACACCCCTTCCCCAGAAACCACATGGCCTAAGAACTTGACTTCTCCTAGTCAGAACTCACACTTCCCAAACTTGGCATACAGCCTATGGGCTCTAAGTAACTCAAGCACCACTCTCAAGTGTGCCTCGTGCTCCTCATCTGAAGGTGAATAGATAAGAATGTCGTCCACAAAAACGACCACAAAACGATCCAAGAATTCCCGGAAGATCCGGTTCATCGAGTCCATAAAGACTACCGGTGCGTTGGTAAGCCCAAATGGCATCACCAGAAACTCATAATGGCCATACCGCGTACGGAATGCCGTCTTTGGAATATCTTCCCCCCTGGCCCTCAACTGGTGGTAACCCGATCTCAAGTCTATCTTAGAGAAACAGCGGGAACCCTTCAACTGGTCAAACAAATCATCTATACGGGGCACAGGGTACTTATTCTTGACCGTAGCCCGATTCAACTTCCGGTAATCAACACACAATCTCAAGGCACCATCTTTCTTTTTAGCAAAGAGGGTCGGTGCTCCCCACGGTGAAACACTAGGGCGAACAAAGCCCTTATCTAGCAGTTCCTGGAGCTGAACTTTCAACTCGACCAACTCTGCTGGAGCAAAACGGTAAGGTGCCATAGAAATTGGCGTCGTGCCGGGCACTAGATCAATAGAGAACTCAATCACTCGATGGGGTGGTAAACTAACAAGATCCTCGGGAAAGACATCCGAGTACTCACAAACCACCCTTGGCAACACAATCTGGGTCTCATCACACTCACCACTCTCAAAGTTAGCAAGTAGACCACTAAGCTCACTCCGCCCTCGCGAATCATACCCCGGTGGCAAAACACTACCAACCCGGTCCCCTAAGAAATGGAACCACTCCCCGCTCAAAGTACATAATGTGACCCTTTGGCGGTAGCAATCGATAACAGCCTGGTATGACGATAGCCAGTCCATACCCAAAATAACATCAAAGCCCTTCATAGGCATAACTACAAAAGGAAACAGAAGCCTATAGTCGGCGACCTCTATATCACAACCTCTACAACCCTGTTTCAGAATCAACTCACCCCCAAGAGGTGACACTACACAAATAGGAGATGTTAACTGCACCAACTCCAACTCCAACACAGATGCAAATGCAGCAGATACAAAAGAATGAGATGCACCCGTATTAATCAACACACTAGCAACCAAGTTGCAAAACAAAAGGTACCTCTCACTACTGATGGAGCCGGTACTAGATCCTGCGCGGTAACAGCATACACGCGCCCTGTCGGCCCCTGATCCACCTGCTCACCCCTCGGAGCATACGACTGCTGCACTGACTGGGACGACGAAACCCCCGGATTGGCCCTCGAGGCCTGCACAGACTGAGCTGGCTGAAACCCCTGCGTCTGTCTAGAAGCAGACGCTCCTGAAGTGGCACTCAACTGTGGGAAGAACCTCTTCAGGTGCCCAGGCTGTCCACACTGATAGCAAGATAAGGGCTGCCCCCTGCCCAAACTCTGACTCTGCGGTCTAGCTGAAGAAGAAGCAGCTCTCTGACCCCCACCCTTCTGCGGGCAAACCGAAGACTTGTGACCCAGCTGGCCACAAGTGTAGCAAGTCAAACCTCCCTGATTATTAGGAACCCTGACTCAGTGCCCGAAGGCACATGTCGCATCACCGGAGTTGTCTCGGCTCAGGAGCTTTTGGGTAACGATCGGGGAAGGTCAGTCTATGAGCACCCCCACTTCGCCCCGATCGATGGAAGCGGGCCGGCGCTCAATCTAACCATGGCCATATCCGATTTTTGAAAACGTTATGCTGTTCTCTAAACCATTTTATTCTAGCCCTTTAGAATTCTCTATGTTATGCCACTCACGCAGAAACAAGTATCCGCTAGATTCGCCTACTCTTGGAAATTAAGCTGCATATCCGTACTTGTCTCCTTGACATGTTTGAAATTTCGCTACTCGCAGTAGGCCTAAAACACGCGATTTCCAATGAGTTTTTCTCCAATCAAACACATCCAAACTTCACCGCACAGGCATTCAACATTGAAACACATCGCTACTAGCACACCATGGCAAAAGCACTCCTGTACATGGCAAATTCACCCCACGCTCCCGCGCGGACTGCTAAACGCATAAATACATCTCACATTGTCCAGCTCCCGTCGCCAAAACAGTAAACTTCAGTTTAGCAAACATGGCGTGTTCTACATTCATGTCTTGATTCGCCCATACATGTACCCACCTAACCGGGCCCCGCCCCACCTACGCGGGATGCACATTCAGATAGGCTCGGCCACGCTACAGCAATGGCACATACTGAAATGCGACTCCAGCTCTCACATACTCAATTTTGAATTGAAGTACCAAAATGCAGCTTGCCGTGATGTATCCGCGCCTCCTGCATGCATCCGAACTGCATGCATGCACCATCGCATAGCATCAAGGTATGCTAAATGTAAAAACGTGCCCCTTACATCTCACATACTTAAAGCACGGTAAATAAAACAGGCGAAGAAGCACGTGGCGGAGATTGGAAGACCATACACACCCCCACAACACTCTATTAGCGACTTTGCCTCGCCTCGGAGCGGACACATTATATACTTAAAATTATTAACCAGCCAGCTAATTTAATATTCGACAATTGCCTAACTGCCCAACGCTAAGCAAAATAACTAAAACTAAGAAACAGGAAAAGATCGCCTGAGAAACGCGCCGCACTCCATGCTGACCGGCTGGCCTCTGTTTTCTTTCTTCACCTCCTCTGGAGGCTGTCAAACCTCAAGGACTGCATCCCTGTGACACTGGGGCCGAGCTGCACTCGGCTGAGTGGAATTACCACGCAGTGGTGTGTGGCCATCCGGATCAAAATGAAGCTGTCGGCAGACCCGGCAATCTGTTGCCGAGCACTTACACCTGCCGCTGGCGCCCAGAGTGTTTTTCTCGAGAATCTGCAAATGAAGCACGAGGGCAAAAGGCCCAGCACTGGAGCCACAATATAAGGGCTATATATGGCCAAACATGTCCTTATCATCGATAATGAACTACAAGGGGCATGTGCCCTCGATTCTTAGACACCAATCCCCACCGCTTTCTCACATGATGCATGGCCAAGAACCAAAGCTATGCAACTCTTTGCCTTTCAAATGCAATACAACAATCAAAACAAGGCCTATTCTATCAATCAAGTCAAGGAACAAGGCATGCATGCAAGCATGCAATGCCACCCTAAGCATCGCAAGCTAAAAGGATGCAACATGGCAACTGTCATAACTTATGCAAACATAAATGAAACATAGGGGCACATGCAAATGCGCACTGCACAGATGGCCTTATAATCGAATCTAGGCAGCTCTAGAATAGAGCCGGTAAAACATGTGGCAAAAATGCTATATAACCGATATTGGAGGGACGAATACTCGCACAATGCAACCTAATTGATAGCGCACACTTAGCACACAATTGAACAACCACTCAACTACACATCTTGAAGGGGGATATAGAATAATTAGCATGCAACATAAGCCATTGAAATCATGTCTAAACAATGGTGCCAACCAAGCAATAAATAGCCAAGCATGCAACAAATGGCCTTAAAGGCGCTCAAGGCAAACCAAATAGAGTATTGAACTAGACACTTAGAAAACCAAACCTGGAATGAACTCATTGACGCAAAAATAGAGTTTTGGGCATTACACGAAGGCCTAAGGCCACATTAGATAGCATCCAATGACTCAAACGAGGCATGCATAAAACAAACAGGTGGAGCATGGATGCACAACTCTATCAAGGCATTAAAGGGACATCAATGCCGAAGCTCTCAAGCATAATTACGGTCTGAAATGGCTGGCTGGATGGTCCACCTACCAAAACAATGCAAGATAGCATCGCTATCCCATTGTCACATACTTAAGGCAACAAAGCCGACATGCAAAGGCGGCTATATGATCCGCATCCGCCAAATTCGACCCAAACAACCTAGGACCGACTAGAACATGGCAAAAACTGCCACGTCGCAAATTCAAACGACTAGAAGCCTAAAACATGTCCCCAAAAAGGCTACAACTACGAGGCAACATTGAGGCAATACATGGAATTACAAGGCAACTCATGCTAAGCATGCATGGAGTACCAAAACCAATTTAACAATCTGCTTATACACTACCCTTATGGAACTTTAAGAATCGAAAAACAGCCTAACACGCTCAAACACACACTTAACGCATAATGCTCTCTCAACAGAGGCTAAAACATGCTTTTCAAAGGACAACAAGGAGAGGGGGTGGCCTCTCCTTCTTGGAAGTTCACGGCATCCACTTCACACTGATCCCTCAGATTTCAAGTGGTGCGAGGACCGCACACCAAATCCCGGAGCTGGTAACACAAAAGGCGCACACAATGAAGCTTTTAGGCCTAAGGGGTGTTCAACCATAACCCATCACCAAAACCTCTTAATAAACCACATCAACGAGGACTAAAAACAGAAACGTTTTCTGCTATTTACCACTAAGCTCAAAAATGAATTTAAGACGGTATACCCCCCAACAAGGTGCAAAATGGGGGGCATAAGGTGTTCAGTTTCTTACCTTGATCGACCACTTCAAAATGGTGTCCAATGGCCCCTTTGGCTTGAAATCCAACACAAACTTCAAAACCCACGCTCCTTTAGAACCTCAAGAGCTAAAGGGAGGTGAAACCTATGTGTTGTGTGCAATACATAAGACACAAGTCATTAAAACATCTCACAAAGAGGGAAAAGCCAGAGAGAGAAAGCTGTACTCAAAACCACTAACGTCAGAACTCAAAACGCCTAACATCGGCCTGTCTAAGCTCCAACAATATTCTAAGTGTCTAACCTCTACAGCAAGGAGAACCTCTCTCTCTATACTGGGCCACTCTTGTCTTGTACAAGCTTACAAGACAAGCTTATAAGAGGGGAGATTCTCATACACGCCTGTCTGGAGGGGAGAAACAAGCAAGAACAAGACTGTTTAAATTATCTGCAAAGCAGCCCTGGCAATAATCGGACCTGGCCAAAAATGCCATCTTTGGGCCAAAACCCGAGTGCGACCGGCCTTAAAAGGTGCTGACCGGCCAACTAGTCGCCGGCCGCATATAACATTGCGGTCTGTGCTTAGCCACTCGGCCCTTCGGTGGGTGGGTGAGGAGGACTAGTGGTCAAGGAGAACAAAGACATAGTATATGTTGATAAACTACACTAGATATGGAGAGATAGAGGTATAGTATGAGATGGGGTTAGAAAGAGCAGAGATGTATAGTGAGATATAGAGAGAGAAGGTTGTTGAGTAGTGGCAGAGTAAGCTGTGTTATGTTATTGATTGTGATATCAGAGATGATTAGGAGAGATAGATCAGTTGTGTAGAGTGTTAGTATAGGATTGTGCGTATTGCAGATTGAGGTCGGGTACAGAGAGAAGAGCGATGCAGCACAGTTAGGGGCTAAGACTGTGTTGTTGATTAAAACAGTTGCAAGTACAAAGACCTCTCTTAGAAACGGTGGATGTATGATGGGGGAACATAGATGATTAAGGAGATGATTATAGACTTAGAAAGCCGTATAGGAGAGAGAGAGTGGCGAGAGATGTGTAGTGATTGCGGTGCGTCGACTGCTGAGAGTGCTGTCTATGTGTATCACTCGCACTCACGGGCAGGAGGATTGAGTACGACAAGTGAGGCAGTTAGTTGATTGAGAGATGACACAAGATAGGACATTGAGCGGATACAGCGGCATTGTAGCTGTTATCCCCCGCCGTCCCCGATCAACCCCCCATCAAAGTAAATACCTATAAGATATAATAAGCGAACACTCCGCCGCGCCAGTCTCCACCACAACCCTACTCCACGCGCCCTTCCACGCGAAAGCCAACAATAGCCTACACCATTCCACCACGCCATCATGGATAATGGTGAGAAATAATATATAAAGTAAGATGGTATGGATCCGGCCCGCCTCCGGGCCCGACCACCGTCCACACCCGCTGCCTGCTGCTCATCATCCTCCCACCGCACAGCCCCAAGAGAGGATATTCAGTAGATGGAGTTCATGATAGACGGGCGCAGGAATTTAAGTCCCAGCACTCATTGAGAAGGATTGATAGTTAACGAGAGAGGAATGAAGGATAAAGGGATGTGATACACACTCTCACGCGTATATATGTACGTAGAGAAACGCATTTGCAGAATAAGAAATCGGTACGATAAATGAACTATCCAGGAGAAATTTCGAGTTAATGCTTGGAGTTGGAGAACTTATAATATCTGAATTTGATAGGAATGAGGTTATTAATAGACAGGCGATGTTACGAATAGTGTATTGAGATAATGAATGGCATGTGAAGTAGAGGCAAGAGAGAGATAGGGATCTATTGAATCTTCACATATAACTGAGAAAACGTGGTGAAATGGACTAAAGGAGCTATATCGAAGGATCATTTCGAGGTACGATTTGTGCACAAAGTGCGAGCGTCCACGCGCATATCATTGACTTGAATTCAAGCGGGAGATAAGGGGGGATGACCTTACATTACACTATCCTAACACGATAAGAGGCCAGAGTAGGAGTCGCACCCAGCGGCTCTCATCAGTAAAGTCGAAGTAAAGGTACTGTTTTGTTTGCAACTTGAGACATTGACTAGTGTGTTTTGATTAATACGGGTCGCAACTCCTCATTCTTTTGTATCTGCTCAGCATTTGCATCGTGTTGGAGTTTGGAAGTTGGTGCACGTTAACATCTCCTATTTGTGTAGTGTCACCTCTTTTGGGTGAGTTTGATTTAGAGGACATTGGTTGTAGAGGTTGTGATTACTAGAGGTCGCCAGAGAATTCTGTTTTCTTTTGTAGTTTATGCCTAACTGAAAAGGGCTCTTGATGTTAATTTTGAGGTATGGACTGGTCTAATCGTCATATTCCAGGTGTTATACCTTGATTGCTGACCCACGCTTTAGGCAAAGGGTCCATTAATGTACCTTTGAGAGGCGGAGTGGTTCCATTCTCTGCGGGGCACAAAGAAGATTGGTAAGGTAGTTTTGCCACCCCGAGGGTATGATTCACCGCCAGAGGGCGGAGTGAGCTTATGGTCTACTATGCTCAATTGAGAAGTCTGGTGAGTGTGATGAGACGACCAGATTGTGTTGCCAAGGGTTGGTTTGTGAGTACTCGGCTATGCTCTTTCCGAGGACTCTTGTTACGTTTACCACCCCATCCGGTGACTTGAAGTTCTCTAACTTGATCTACGTGCCCGGCCGACGCCAATTTTTTAATAGGCCCCTTACGATTTGCTCCAGCGATAGATTAGGTCGAGTTGAAAGTTTCGTCCAGGCACTGCTAGATGGCTTTGTTCGACCTAGTGTTCTCAACCGTGGGAGAGCACCGACCCCTTCTGCATAAAAGAAAGATTGGTGCCTTGAGATTGTTGTTGATTACCGGAAGTTGACTTTCGGGCTAACGGTCAAGTAGTACCCTATGCCTCGTTATAGATGATTTGTTTTGAAGCGCAGATATGAAGGGTTCCGGCTTGGTTTTTCTTAGAGACTTGCAGATCGGGTTTACCACCAGTTTGAGGGCCCAAGGGGGGACAGATACTTCCAAAGACCGGCATTCGTAACTTGCGGGTTGGCCATTGATGAGTTTCTGCGTTGATCGCATCTCCTGGGCTTACCAACAGTCACCGTGCTAGTCCTTTTTATGGGACTCGACTGAACCCGGATCTTCCGGGAATTTTGGACGTTTCTGTTGGTCGTCTTTTGTGGACGACATTCTTAATCTATTCACCTCGGAGGAGGAGCATCGAGCACACCTTGAGAGTGGTGCTTGAGTTTACCTTAGAGCCCATAGGCCTGTATGCGAAGTTATGGGAAGTGTGAGTTCTGACTAGGAGAAGTGTCAAGTTCTTAGGCCATTGGTTTTGGGGAGGGGTGTCCGTTGATACCTCTAGATTGAGGCAGTGTAAAGATTGGGCGCACAACCTAAGAGTGTGTTTGAGATCGTAGTTCTTCATGGGTTTAGCTGGGTATTCCCAGCGGTTGTTGATGCAGGATGTTCTCCCAGTTAGCTTGCTGTTGACTAAGAACTGGGAGAGAGAGTCAAAATTTCAGTATGGAGTGAGACTTGTGAAAAGTCATTGCAAGAGCTGTAGGTTGTTGAATTGACCACCGCCTCCAGTCTTGATTTTATTCCGCGAGAGAGGAGTTGGATTATTGCAAGTCTAGTTTCGTGGATGCCTCACGAGAGGATTTGGGGTTGTGTGTTAATGCAGGGGGGAAGGTGGTTGTAAGACCTGGTTTTGACTAAGTCGGCCAGAACTCATTTCTATGCGTGTGAGAGATTCGGCTAGAACTTCATGCATTACTGACTTGTATATTTGGGACACTGTGAGGGCTGCACGGGGTCCCAGTCGACAATCGTCCTCAGATAGAGATCCATCGTTCTTAACTACTGCCAGGCTTGTGGCAGAGATTGCGAGTGCTTGGGGCACAAGTTGACCTTTAGTAGCGCTTATCACCCTCAGATTGACGGGCCAGTCCGAGCGTACTATTCCAAAATCCTTGAGGATATGCTTCGGGGTTGTGTCTTCGACTTTAGTGGGACATGGAGAGGGCACTTACCATTGGTGGATGATTTCTGCTCACACAATAGCTCTTCAGTCTAGCATCGGCATTGGCACCATTTGAGGGCCTTCATGGCCGACCTTGGTAGGTCTCCGGTTTGTTGGGACCGAGGTGGGTGACGCACCTTTGTTTTGGGTCGCCGGAGTTGGTTAGGGACAATGAATAAGCAGACGTTTGAGCTTATCCGTGGGAGGCATATGTTACGCCCAGAGTCGTCAGAATTTATGGCATGACCATAAGGAGGGAGGCTTTGCGTTTGGAGATGGTTGAATCCATGTCTATTCTGAAGATATCACTTAGGTTGGGTGCTGATGAGGTTTGGGAAGAGTTACAAGTGTTAAATATTAGGACTCTAAGTAGTTAAGCGAATGATAGCATTGTTGAAATTTGGTGGACAATTTACTATAGTGTGATAGTTAATTGTTCCGGATTGAGAGTATCGTATAACTGATTGTTGAGGATTTGAAAGCAATACAATATAGAAGTGAAAGAAGACGATGATTTTATAATATTGTGATATTTAGACATTAGAACAGAGATTATTGTTAAGCTAAGAGCGTAGATGATATACTTGCGGGAAGAAGTATGTAAGTAGAATTTTATCTTTTTGCACGTGGATTAGTTGGAAAATCATTCATATAATTAGAATCTATGACGGGAGCGGAGACAAGAGGACAAAATTAGGGTGGTGGATTGAAGTACTATCAGAGAAATAGGATCCGGTAAATGTTTGAAAAATTGTATAATTGGGTAGAGGTGTAATGGCACGTGAATGTAATGGAATGTAGTCGGTGTAAAGTCACTTCCACTTGTATGAATTTATTATGAGGCCTTTCTAGTTGACTAAGCCGCGAACTATAGTGGATAATTGATTTCTCTTCACTGTGTGATGTTTGTAGTAGGAGTCGACTAATAGGATGTTGTGAAGTAATAAGTAAAAGACGCGCCGAGATGATCTGGTTTATATCTTATCCACCTTGTGTAAAATTTGTTGCAAATTTAATCATGTTGAATAACTAAAGCCTGGAGATAAAAACTTGTTTAATTCTTCAATTGTTGAAAAAATTTTGGTTGAAGCGCGAAATTTGTTGATGCCAAGATACGCAACGCATATAGACCAAGATAGTAAGTTGATAGCATTAAGAAGTTCGCTTGTTTGCCATTTTGGGAGTTTAGTTACTAAGAATGGCATAATTAAGATATGAAGTTAAAGCCGGAAAGACCAATTGTTTAATGTCATGTGTCTTTTGCGTGTATATAATGATTATATTTATGTAAGAGTCTTATGACAATTTGTAAAAGGAAACTTGAACAAGTATAGAATGACAACTTTAAAAGGCGAACTAGTGTGATGGCATCAGATTTTGTTGCTATGACAGAGTTGCGGATGTTAGAGGAACTTGTCCGAGATATATAGGTTCGTATTCCACAGTTGAGTGTGAACTTCGTCAGCCAGTATGATTGACAATGAGCTCGACCCCCAGCTCCGCATTGTTTATCCTCTTACCTATGTTTATATTGTGGACTTTTTTATATAAAGATTGCGAGAGAGCGTTTACTGCGGGTTTTCAGGAAGATCTTGTTATTACTCTTCTGTGATGCGTTGACATTTTGGCTCAGGCAACAATTAAACGAGCGGCAGGTTTCTTCGGCGATGGTCCCTCGCCATTACAGATCTCATGGCCTAGAATGGCGCTAAAGTTTATGGTCCTCTGAGCGCTCTTTAAGTGAGTTCTTCACCGTCCGCAGTTGCCGTTGTGAACAGCATCTACATTGTCTTGAGTGCTCACGATACCTTGTTGCCGCCCCTTTTGCCACTCCTTATCTCCCGTTGCAGCTACGCCATCGCGGAGCTACTTGTGTTGACTGTTGCACATTGCTCTCCCACATCTTAGGTACGGTTTATGTCTCAAGTACTAGTTGATGCTACGCTCCGCACGTAGGAACATGATTTTTGAGTTTCTACTTCTCCTTTGTATGAGGTCGTGTATGTGTCGCCGCTTAGACTATTTAGGATTGACGGTATGTCAGCCCGAGCTTACTGTGAGTCTATAATTACATTGCACAGACCTTCTTGAATTATATGTCTTTTTGGTTCTACTAGCCAAATATAATTTGGACTTTCGGAACTTGATGTGGGCAGCATCAGCCGAGATCGCTATGGCGTCGGTCTGGATGTGCAATTTATACGACCTCAGACTATCTGGTGGATATTGATGGGGTTTGGCACTACCTTTACCACAGTTGCCCGGGTGATAGCGAATGTGGTGGCCGATGCCCTTCCAGGATCACATGCTTGGGTATTATCCCATTCCTCTTTTGGTTTGGACTGGTTTTGACTGATGCTAGTTACATGTATTCACGCACGAATTACCAGAGTACTTGAAGCATATCGGGAGCATGTGGTGTGGACTCTCTTGCTGTCGTTTGTGCCGACCAGAGTTTGTCTTGATCTCTCTCACACTCTCTGGGCGAGTCCGTTGAGCTGCGGCCCTTGTTCTTCTGTTGTTGCACACAGCCTGATGAACGCACCACCTAAGTGTGACTCGAGTGTGAAGTTAGAATGGGGTTTTATCATGCACGGGAGCTGACACTTTTCATAGGAGGTCATATATTACTTCTCTTGTTCGGCGAGAAGCAGTTCGTGGAAGGTTTGACGGAGGGTGGTGAGATCACACTGATGTGTTATCCTTTCTAGACCCTGGTGCGTTAGAGATATGTGATTTTACCCAGTTTGACGATAGAGGGAGCATCGTGCTGGACTTACTCTTCTGACTGGTGTCTTGTCGGTATGTGGCTTAGCCTGTTCGAGTAGGTAGTGAGTAGCTGACCGGATTTGCTTATTTGCTTGGTTGCACATCTGATGTGAGGTTTGTATTCTTCACGAGTTAGTTACCCGCATATTGCTTCTCTTTCCGCATGTGCGCATGTCCAGGTTCGGTAGCCGTGTTCCACTAAGGATGTATTGATCAGGTACAGGGGGATTCGAGTGGGTGACTTCGCCCTGAGATGTATTTTGGCTTGGCGCGGTATTGGTGAGAGATGTAGTGTGTCACCAGCTTTTTACGTATAGTCTATATGGATTGACCCTCTCAGTCACTTTAGCCGAGTCATAAGTCCGATCTAGTTGGCCATCCGTAGTGTCATGCGTAACGTATGGAGGCAGTCTATGCGCGGGAGTGTATTGTTGTTATTCGCCAAATAGTCTGATTCGCACTATTGTACTCTAGCTTTCGTTGCGGATGGTCAGTCGCGGTAGTCACGGTTGTTGACTTATGAGACTATCGTTTGTGACGCGTTTTCTATCCGTGTGAGCGGATTACCGTTGGCAGTCGATGTGGTATTTATTTGCTGATTTGAGACTCTTAGGTAGTAGTTGGTCTTGAGTTGCTAGGTAAGGACCGCGGTTGTGTACTCAATCTACCTGGTGCGCAACATTTTGTAGCTATCTCCTATTAGCTCAGCAGTTGAGTTGTAGGACCGAGAGTTATCATGGGTTTCTATGATCATTTGTTGCATGTTGGGCTGACTTTGTTATCATATATGCTCTGAGTGTTCGGGCTTGATCAGTTTATGTGCTACACGTTGTTGTTGAATCTTCGGGTGCCAGAGTTTACCCAGATTGTTGAGTCTGTCCGACGCGTTTGCCTACGTTTGTTTCGCTCAGTATTTGTTTAGCCGTATATCCTGTCTCGTGTCTCACCCACTCGCACGTCTTTCAGGGTGGTGGTAGGGGAACAGCAGAGTCTGAGCGAGATTGGAGTGCCCGTTTCTGAGTGCATTGAATGATTGATCTCTCTCGCATTTAGTGTATGCCTGGTACTCTTCGGTTTAACTCCTTTACCCATTTGTCCACTCTCTGCTCATTTCATGAGACACACTTATCTCCGGCCTTCAAACTTACTACTTACCTACTTTCCACGTGCAGCTACTTTTCTCCGGCTTATCCTTCCCACTTCTACTCTGCCTCTTTCACCCTTGCACTCCCATTATCTCGGCTTTTTCCCCACTATACTTGCTCCCATTTCCACCGTGACGATCCACACCTTCTTCGCTAACCTTCAACCTTGTACTTGCTCCACCATTTCACCACGTTAAGTCTTAACCTTTGGTTTACCTTACCCACTTGTACATTGGCTCTCCACTTCTCCCCCGTGAACGATCAATCTGATGGCTCACGAGTGCACGTATGACCACTGCATACTTGTTCATTGCTCATGTCACCCCCCGTTCGCCATTACTTTGGTTTTACCTTCCACTTCTCATTGATACATTCCCACCCAGTGCGTATTACCTTATCTCGGTTCTCTTCACTTCTATTGCTCCTCCTTTCACGTGGTCCTCTTCGGTTCACTTCACTTGTAAATTGCTACCAATTTCACCCAGTGACGATAAGCAACTTATCTCAGCTTATCTTCACCTTATATTGCTACACACTTCCACCAGTTGAAGCATAAACCATTATCTCGGTCTTATCTCACTATAACATCATTGCTACAACTTTCGAGTGAAGATAACAATTATCTCGGCTTATCTTACAACTTATTGCTCAATTTCAACAGTGAAGAACAACACATTACTCGGCTTCACCTTCAACTTGAACTTCTACAATTTAACAACCCCCGTTCGCATTTCTTTGGTTTACACTTTAAGCTGAAAGTGCTAAACAAATTTCAACAATGACAGAGAACATTTTCTCGGCTTAACCTTCACTTGTAAATTGCTAATTCAACAGGTGCAGAATCGCAATTATTCTCGGCTTTCTTCAAACTTATAATTGCTCATTTCACAAGTGAAGAAAACAACTTATCCTCGGCTTATCTTCCACTTATAAATTGCTACAAACTTCAACAAGTGAAGATAAACAATTATCTCGGCTTATCTCTTCAAACTTATAAATTTGCTACAACTTTCTAAACAAGTGAAGAAATAAACAATTATCTCGGCTTATCTTCAACTTATAAATTGCTTCAAATTTCAACAAGTGAAGATAAACAATTACTCTCGCCTTAACTTCAACTTGTAAATTGCTACAGACTTCAACAAGCATTATGCATTACTTTGGTTTACTTAAACTTGTAAATTGCTACAAATTTCACAAATGAAGATAAACAATTATCTCGCTTATCTTCAACTTATAAATTGCTACAAATTTTAACAAGTGAAAGATAAACAATTATCTCGGCTTATCTTCAACTTATAAATTGCTACAAATTTCAACAAGTGAAGATAACACATTATCTTCGGCTTAACTTCAACTTGTAAATTGCTACAAATTTCAACAAGCGTTAAGCATTACTTTGGTTTAATTACAACTTGTAAATTCGCTACAAATTTCAACAAGTGAAGATAAACAATTGTCTCGGCTTAACTTCAACTTGTAAATTGATACAAATGTCAACAAGCGTTAAGCATTACTTTGGTTTACTTCAACTTATAATTGCTACAAATTTCAACAAGTGAAGATAAACAATTATCTCGGCTATAATTCAACTTATAATTGCAACAAATTTCAACAAGTGAAGATAAACAATTATCTCGGCTTACTTCAACTTGTAAATTACTACAAATTTCAACAAGTGAAGATAAGCAATTTCTCGGCTTTATTTCACACTTATAAATTGCTAAAAATTTCAACAAGTAAGATAACAATTATCTCGGCTTATTTTCCACTTATAAATTGCTACAAACTCAACAAGTGAAGATAAACAATTAATCTCGGCTTATCATCAACTTATAAATTGCTACAATTTCAACAGTGAGATAAACATTATCTCGGCTTATCTTCAACTTATAAATTGCTTCAAATTTCAACAAGTGAAGATAACCAATTATCTCGGCTTAACTTCAACTTGTAAATTGCTACAAATTTCAACAAGCGTTATGCATTACTTTGGTTTAATTTTAACTTGTAACTCTTCCCAAACCTCATCAGTCCCCACCTAGGTGATATCTTCAGAAAGACATGATCAGCCATCTCAAACGCCAAAGGCCTCCTCCTATGGTCAGCATAAGATTTCTGACGACTCTGGGCTGTAACAAGCCTCTACGCGGATAAGCTCAACTTTCTCGATTGTCTCCCTAACCAATCCGGACCCAACAAAGGTGCGTCACCCCCTCGGCCAACAAACCGGAGACCTACAAGGTCGGCCATGGAAGGCCTCAAATGGTCCAGCCGATGCTAGACTGAAAGCTATTGTTGTAGGCAAATTCCCAATGGTAAGTGCCTCTCCCATGTCCCACTAAAGTCAAGGACACAACCCGAGCATATCCTCAAGCATTTGAATAGTAGCTCGGACTGCCGTCGAATCTGAGGGTGATAAGCCGTACTAAAGGTCAACTTGGTGCCCAAGGCACTCTGCAATCTCTGCACAACCTAGTAGTAAAACGATGATCTCTATCTGAAGACGATTGTCACTGGGACCGTGCAACCTCACTATGTCCCAAATTACAAGTCGGTAAGATTGATCTACCGAATCTCTCAACACGCATAGGAATGAAGTTCGCCGACTTAGTCAACCGGTCTACAACCACCTTCCCCCCTTGCATTAACAACAACCAAATCCTCTCGTGAGGCATCACAATAGACTGCATAATCCAACCCTCTCTCCGAATAATCAAGACTGGAGCGGTGGTCAATCTAACCTTCAGCTCTTGGAATGACTTTTCACAAGTCTCACTCCATACAAATTTGATCTCTTCCGAGTCAATCTAGTCAACGGCGAAGCTAACTTGGAGAAATCCTTCACAAACCGGCGGTAATACCCACTAAACCAGAAAACTAAGGATCTCAAAACCACTCTTAGGTTGTGCCCAACTTACACTGCCTCAATCTTAGAGGTATCAACGGACACCCCTTCCCAGAAACCACATTGCCCTAAGAACTTGACTTCTCCTAGTCAGAACTCACACTTCCCAAACTTGGCATACAGCCTATGGGCTTAAGTAACTCAAGCACCACTCTCAAGTGTGCCTCGTGCTCCTCCTCTGAAGGTGAATAGATAAGAATGTCGTCCACAAAAACGACCACAAAACGATCCAAGAATTCCCGGAAGATCCGGTTCATCGAGTCCATAAAGACTACCGGTGCGTTGGTAAGCCCAAATGGCATCACCAGAAACTCATAATGGCATACCGCGTACGGAATGCCGTCTTTGGATATCTTCCCCCTGGCCCTCAACTGGGTGTAACCCGATCTCAAGTCTATCTTAGAGAAACAGCGGGAACCTTCAACTGGTCAAACAAATCATCTATACGGGGCCATAGGGTACTTATTCTTGACCGTAGCCGATTCAACTTCCGGTAACAATACACACATCTCAAGGCACCATCTTTCTTTTAGCAAAGAGGGTCGGTGCTCCCCACGTGTGAAACACTAGGCGAAAAAGCCCTTATCTTAGCAGTTCCTGGAGCTGAACTTTCAACTCGACCAACTCTGCTGGAGCAAAATGGTAAGGTGCATAAAAATTGGCGTCGTGCCGGGCACTAGATCAATAGAGACCTCAATCACTCGATGGGGTGGTAAACTAACCAAGATCTCGGGAAGACATCCGAGTACTCACAAACCACCCTTGCACACAATCTGGTCTCATCACACTCACCACTCTCAAAGTTAGCAAGTAGACACTATAGCTCACTCCGCCCTCGCGAATCATACCCGGTGGCAAAACAACACACCAACCGGTCCGCAAGAAATGGAACCACTCCCCGCTCAAGTCCATAATGTGACCTCTTGGCGGTAGCAATCGATAACAGCCTGGTATGACGATAGCCAGTCCATACCCAAAATAACATCAAAGCCCTTCATAGGCAATATACAAAAAGGAAACAGAAGCCTTAGTCGGCGACCTCTATATCACAACCTCTACAACCCTGTTCAGAATCAACTCACCCCAAGAGGTGACACTACACAAAATAGGAGATGTTTAACTGCACAACTCAACTCCCAACACAGATGCAAATGCAGCAGATACAAAAGAATGAGATGCACCCGTATTAATAACACACTACAACCAAGTTGCAAACAAAAGGTACCTCTCACTACTGATGGAGCCGGTACTAGATCCTGCGCGGTAACAGCATCACGCGCCCTGTCGGCCCCTGATCCACCTGCTCACCCTCGGAGCATAGACTGCTGCACTGACTGGGACGACGAAACCCCGGATTGGCCTCGAGGCCTGCACAGACTGAGCTGGCTGAAAATCCCTGTGTGACACCCCATTTTTGACCGTCCATGACTTGGACGATCCGTTTGAACACTCGGTGATCATCCATGTTTGGTGTCGTTTGGAGTTCCGGAGGTCTCGGCTCGCGCGCCTTGCCTCAGGATCTCCGAACTTGACTGTTTAGTGTCTGGTTTTGCACCAAACACTGACATCTTGCCTTGAGAGGCCGGGTAGGGCTTGTAGACCATCCCACCACACCACCGGCAGTGGCTAGAGGCCACCGGCAATGTAATTGCCGGCCGGCACTATTTGTTGCCGGTCAGCACTTTTTAGTGCCGGTCGGCACTCTTTTTGGCCAAGATGGCATTTTTGGCCGGCCGATTACTGTGCATCTGCTTTTGCAGATATTTTAAGACAGCTGTCTTGCTTTTTCTCCCCTCCATACACGTGTATGGAGGGATCTCCTCTTATGAAGCTTGTCTTGTAAGCTTTTACAACAAGAAGTGCCCATATAGAGAGAGAGGGTGTCTCTTGGCCTAGAGGTTAGACACTTAGGAATATTTTGGAGAGCTTAGAAAGCCATTGTTAGGGTTTTGAGTTCTACGGTTAGGGTTTGATACACTTTCTCTCCTCTTTTTCCTCTTGTGTGTGTTTTAATGCACTTGTGTCTTATTATTGCCACAAACACATAGTGTTTTCACCTCCTTTAGCTCTTGAGGTTCTAAGGGACTGGTTTTGAAGTTTTGGTGTTGGATTCAGCAAAGGAGGCCATTGGAGCACCATTTGTGAAGTGGTCATAAGGGTAAGAAACTAACACCTTTATCTCCCATTTTTGCACCTTGTTTATACCTGTCTTAAATTCATTTTTGAGCTTAGTGTATAATACAAAAAAGTTCTGTTTTTTAGTCCTCTTGATTGTTTATTAAGAGTGTTTTTGTGGTTTGGGTAAGTTTGAACACCCTTAGGCCTTAAAGGGCCTCATTTTGTGCCCTTTTGTGTTATGCTCCGGGATTTTGGTGTTGGGGTCCCTCCACCACTGAAATCTTGAGGGATTTCAGTGGTGAAGGTGATGCCTTGAAGTTCCAAGAAGGAGAGGGCCACCCCCTCTCTTGTTGTCCTTGAAAGGGCATGTTTTAGCCTCTTGAGAGAGCATTATGCTTAAGTGTGTGTTGAGCATGTTAGGCTGTTTTTCATGC
>NW_021030837.1:30982-60909 GCF_004153795.1 Camellia sinensis
CTATACACTCCCAATTCCCTTGATCGGAGGCACCAGAGTACATGTTTGATGCCCTTCCATTTCATAGAATGTGCACTTTCATATACACTTCTGTGACATGCGTGTCGCGCATCGTTATGATTCATGCATAGAATATGCTTGCTTTCGATTCTGCATAGAATTTGCTTTCAATATTGCATAGAATATGCTTCTATTTCTTGCATAGAAAACGCTCGTATCTTTTGCATAGAAAATGCACTCTTCCATACTTGCATAGAAAATGCACCTCATTTGCATAGAACATGCATTCACTCGCACTATCTTGTGCTTACACTAGCACTATCTTGTGCATCTTGTGGCTGTATCTCACTCGCACTATTTTGTGCATTGCATATCAATCGCGCTGTTTAGTGTATCGCACTGTTCAGTGCATTTCAAATCAATCGCGCTGTTTAGCGTATCGCACTGTCTTGTGCATTTCAAAATCACTCGCGCTGTTTAGCGTATCGCACTTTCTTGTGCATTTCAAAATCACTCGCGCTATTTTGCGTATCGCACTGTTTTGTGCAGCTACATTCGCGCTATTTTGCGCACCTCAATCGCACTGTTTTGTGTAGCTACATTCGCGCTATTTTGCGCACCTTAATCGCACTGTTTTGTGCAGTTTATCATTCGCGTTATTTTGCGCATTGCACTGTTTTGTGCAGTTTACATTCGTGCTATTTTGCGCATCGCACTGTTTTGTGCAGTTTACATTTCGCGCTATTTTACGCACCTCAATCGCACTATCTTGTGCATTTCGAAATCACTCGCGCTGTTTAGTGTATCGCACTGTTTAGTGCATTTCAATCGCGCTGTTTAGCGTATCGCACTGTCTTGTGCATTTCAAAATCACTCGTGCTGTTTAGCGTGTCGCACTATTTAGTGCATTTCAAATCACTCGCGCTGTTTAGCGTATCGCACTGTTTAGTGCATTTCAATCGCGCTGTTTAGCGTATCGCACTGTCTTGCGAATTTCAAATCAATCGCGCTGTTTAGCGTATCGCACTATCTTGTGCATTTCAAAATCACTCGCGCTGTTTAGCGTATCTCACTTTCTTGTGCATTTCAAATCGCTCGTGCTATTTAGCGTATCGCACTGTTTAGTGCATTTCAATCGCGCTGTTTAGCGTATCGCACTATCTTGGGCATTTCAAAATCACTCGCACTGTTTTGTGCACCTTACTTGCATTTTGCAGGCATCCTATCGCGCTATCTTGCGCACCTCACTTATACTTGTTAGTACATTGCATTGTTTTGAATGCAAACCGGCTTCGCGTAGCGTATAAGTCCAATTGTCAAAGTCCAATGCAAACCGGCTTCGCGTAGCGTATAAGTCCAATGCAAACCGGCATCCTATCGCGCTATCCTGCCCCTGAACTACGCTGGTTTGATTCCTTGCAAAGGGATACGTAGGCAGCCTGCGGGCACAACCATTCATTCATTTGTATTTTGTTTGTTTGTCCAAGTCTTCGGCCTTGTCAAAAATAGGTCGTCTCTGGGCTTTGACATTCACTCCCGTCATTGTTATGACTTTCGAGTTCTGTCAAAGAGAGGCAACTGTAGATACCCCATTTTTGACCGCCCTTAAGACTTGGGCGCTACTGATGGTTTGCTCGATGATGAAAGGTGTGCAGGGCAAAGGTTCAATTTCTTCGGCAATGAGAGGGTCAAATCCCAACTTCACACCCCATTTTGGACCAAAGCTATTTTGAATGGTTTTTAGACCTTAAAACCCTCTCTTTCAAAACATTTTTGAAATAAAGTTTCTACGATGTTCCGAGGCTCACATTTTGTCAAAAAATGTGTTTTTCGATAAACCGAGCAAGGACAAAATGGAAATGAATGAAAGAGAGATGAAATCTTTGAAAAATATTTCAATACACCTTGCTTAGGGGTTTGAAGTTGAAGAAAAGAGGAGAAGAGGGGAGAAGCCAAGTCGGAGAAGAAGATAGGCAAGAATTGCTAAGAGAGGGACGAGCAGTCCTCGCTAAATCAAGCTTATTTGTCTATACATTTTGAGTTAAGCTATGAGGCCACCACCATTGGAAAGAAGATTTCCGGGGCTTCATTTTACATTCAAGAATCTCTTAAATCCGAGACCGGAGGGCGGAGATATGATTGGTTGAAGTTGGGCATCATTCCGGTTGGATCGAAACTGAGCAGCCTTCACTAAAACAAACATAACTTTTTACACAGTTGGAATTTTGATGCAAGGCTGGCGCCATTGGAAAGCTTACTTCTGGGGCTTCAATTTCGACACAAGAATGACCTGAAAAGGAGTTCATATGAAGAAGTTATACCCATTTGAAGTTAGACCTGCAGAGCAGATTTTTCCTGCCGACCGGCCAAAACAAATGGCCGACCGACCAAATAGATGGCCGACTGGCCAACTAACTTCCGGGGCTTCAATCTGGACGCCCACTGGTCATTTTTTGGCCTTGGAAGAACCTATCGGCAATCTATTTATCCGGACGGCAATTTATTGTGCCGACCGGCACTTTATTGTGCTGACCGGCCATTTTTGCTGGCCGACGACCTTCCGGAGCATTCTGCAGATTGAGTGGATTCCAGCTGTGCCAGCTGGAGTGCACAGACTCGATCCCCCATGCACATGTGTGGTTGTTTTGCACCTTGTGAGTCTTTGAACCCCCTAACCTTCTAGAAGCTTGAACCCTTTGGCCAAGCTTCTTGGAGAAGCTTGGCCAGCTATTTTAGCTTGCTCTAAAAGCCTTGCACCCCCCTTGAACCCCTTTGACCCTTTCCCTTTACTTAGCTTGTAAGTTAAGTGCTTCCCTTGCCTTATATAAGCACCATTCCTCTCCCTTTCTCTAGGTTGGATGTTTTGAACAAAAAACCAGAGATATATAGATATATCTGATATATACATACATATATCCCTTCATCTCTCACTATATCTCTCCCATTCAACTATCAAACACCCTTGTTCTTGGGCCATTTCTTCATCCAATCATAGCACAAGGCATCCTTACTCCATTGCAGCAACTTGAGGCTGTTCTTCAGAGCTTAGGAGCACCTAAACTTGGTCCAAGAGGTGCTGGTTTGCTGGTCTTCAAGGGTGAGTTCTCCTCTTCCCTTTTCTAGTCTTTTCTTTCTTCATATCTAAGCCATAGTTGTTTGCATTTTTGGGCTCCGACCCAAACTGTAAATCATCATATTTTGAGGTCCTATTCATGTTTGATTGAGGACCTCTTGCTGTTTGAGGACAGTAGCTTGCACTTGCTTCATTACCCCTCTTAAATGCCATTATCTTGCATGTATTTTTGGCTTGCGTGTGATCTGTTTTGAGGCATGTTATAAACTGTGAAGTTGCTTCTTTTGAGCCCTTCTTCAACATTGAAGAAGGGCTCAACACTGTTTGGGACCTCCATGTTATACTTGCCTTTATATTCTCTTTTTGGTCCCATTTTTGCATGCCTTAGCAGCCCCTGATGTTGCTGTTTTTGGACTGAGGTCCGAACTCAAAACAGCCTCATTTTGACCCATTCTTCATGTTTCATTAAGGGTCTTTGGCTGTTTGTTGAATATTTTGTATACTTTGTGTTATAGCCCCTTTTGAGCCTCATCTTGCATGACATTTCGAGTGTATTTATATACTGTTTTTGGGGCTACCATAAACTGTAAATAGTCATATTTTTGGCCCCTCTTCAGTGTTATAGAAGAGTCTTTTTCTGTTTGGGCTTTTCATCTACCACTTGCTTCTTTGTCCATTTTTCGGTCCAATTCTTGCATAAGAGCTTAGCCATACCTATGTTTGTTTTTGGGGTTTTTACAGTTCTGTAAATGTGCATATTTTGGGCCCCTCTTCAATGTTGTTGAAGGGTCCTAACCTGTTTGGAGTCAGCAGCTGTGAGTTGCTTCATAATCTCATATTTAGGGTCATTTTTGCATACTAGTTTTGCCCTATTTATGTTTGCTGTTTGGCCATGCTTTGAACTGGAAAAATGCTTATTTTGGGGCTGCCTTGCTACTGTCTATTCATTGCATGTCCGTATTGTGCATGTTTGGTATAGCTATAGGCCATTTCGGGTGCCAAAATTCATGTTTCGGGACTATTCCATGCATCGGGTGTGTTTTCGCCTCATTTCGGGGCTGTTTTCCCCCACATTTCAGTGCTGAAATCCCATTGGCATGTTTGCATATCATTTTCCATGCCATTGCATTGCATATGCCATTGCCTCGGTTTGCGTGCCCGTGTGCACGCATTTCGAGGCACTTCATTTTCATCTTATGGCCTCCTATGTGAGTGTGGCTGAGGTCCACTTGTATTGGTATAAGCCCATCTTGCATTGTCTATGCCATGTTTCAAAGCGTTGTGCATGTTATGTTGTTAGCATTGTGTATGCCATGTAGTTGCATATCATGCTTGTATTCTTGTTTGCATACCTAGGTTGCATTGCATTAGCATGCATGCCTTGCCTCTTGATCATGTGATAGAGGTTGGGCTTTATGTGTTTGTTTGGTTTGCATGACATTTGAAATCAAAGCGCATACTTGGTTTCTTGGACCATCACGCATAGAAATGCGCAATTGGTGGTCCGAGAATCAAAGAACATACCCCTTTGAGTCAAAAGCATTATAAGGGATGTGTTGGTGCACACATTTGCTTGAAATTTCATGCCATACACTGCCTGTCCTTTGTTGCTGTAAAAACTGTCTTCTGCAGGAAGTTTCTGCCGACCGGCAACATTCAGTGCCAACCGGCCATTTATTCAGTGCCGATAGCTTTATCTCCAGCCGATGGATATTGTACATGGCCGGTGGCCATCCCTCCTAGCCAATGATGTTCTGCAATGCTCATAGAAGGTTCTCTGGGACTTTGGCAATTTTCAGAGAAGCAAGGCAGCATTAACAGAGGCAGCAGTGGCATGGTATGGGTTTCCGGGCAAAATGGACCGAGCATGAATCATTCGCGCATTCCGAGGCACGGCTGCGGCCACCTTCTATCTACATTTATTATGTTAATTAATTACGGATCTGTAATAATTAATTAGCTAGCATAGTTGATTTGTTATTCGGACTGTATTATTCTTTCGGTCCCTCCGAGTGAGGGCAATTGTGTAAATAAGTGTGCGTGCGTGTGTGCATGTCTTCCAACCCCCACTTCTTTCTCTTTTTTATTTACCTGCTTATGATGGTAGATTAGGGCATCTTTAAAATTAGCATACCTTATGCTATGCATGTGTGCATCCATACATTTATATTACATACATTACGCTCGGTACATCACGCTAACTGCATCTGTACTTCAATTCACAAATTGAATATGTGGTAGTTGATCGCATTTCACATGCCATGTTTAGGGTTAGCCGAGCCTGCCTAGATTGTATTTTTGCATGTAATGCATTAGCCATTTTTAACATGAACTAGGACATGCATGTTTGCTGACTAGTTTACTGTTTTGGCACGGAGTACGATGTAAGTATTTATGCTTTAGCATCCCGCATGTGTGTGAGTGTTGCCATGACAGTATGCCTGCCATGCGGCTAAGTGCTTATGTGTTAAAATGTTTTAATGCCTGTGGGTGAAGGTTGGACTGCTCGAGTTGGAAAAACTCGTTGAAATCCGTGTTTTAGCCTACTTACGAGTAGCAAATTCCAAAGCGCTTTTCAAAACCGAACGGATATGCAATGTTTATTTCCAAATTAGGCAATCTAGTCTATACTTGTTTGCTGCGCGCATAACATAGTAATTCTAGGCTAATAAATGGAATAAGAACACGTAAAGTTTTCAAAAACGGATATCACGGTTAGTAGAGGCCGGTCTTCGGACCGGGCGAAAGGGGGTGCTCATAGCAATAAAATATTTAGGTGGCGACTCTGTATCTGGCAAAGCAGTCCATGTTTGGCACTTCTTTCAAAATCTGTTTTCTCAAAACGATTTGCCGGATTTGGACTCTTTGGTTCAGATTTAGAACCAAAAAAACAAAATCGAGTCCGAACTGTAAGGGGGCCCCACGCGGGCGCGTCTACACATATCCAATCTCAATACTTCTAAATCAATTCCTCATTTCTCACAATTAATTATACAAATTAATTAACCAATGTAATTAGGGCATTTTTCGTAATTAACATTACAACCCTTAGGTTCCATTTTCATCAATGTCCAACATTTATTCCATTTCTCTATGCCAAACATGCATCTAGGTTTATTATAATTAAAACCCCAACTTGTGTAAAATTACACAAAAGCCCATAGTTTTCTCAAAATTACACAACAGCTCCCAACATATCAAAATGCTAAAATTTAAAGACAAAGCTCATAAAGAGGAGTAGGATATCCCTACCTTGAAGTTAGAGCCAAAAAGTAGATGAAGACTCAAAGACCAAAGTGCTCCAAATCCCAAAATTTTCAGATTAAATCAAAGCTCTCAACACCCTCTATCTTTTTAACAAAGGCCCTAGGTTAGATTCACACTTTAGGGAGATCAAATCTTAGAGAGAGAGTAAGTTTAGAGAGAGAGGGTCTCAGATCTAGGATTTTAAAAGAAAAGAGAGTGAAAAAGTGATGTTTAAAAACTCTGTTGTTCGCTGATATAAAACAGGCTCGCTCGAGCGAAGACTTGGTCGCTCGAGCGACCAAACACAAAAAACCCTCGCTTGAGCCAAGAAGGTCTCACTCGAGCTAAAAACTCAGAAGCACGCTCGAGCGAAAGAATGCTCGCTCGAGCCAACAATTCAAACCCTCAGGTCTGCAACTAGACGCATGCTCTAGCGACGGACTGCTCGCTCGAGCGAATAACAAACCAGACTACTCGAGTGAAGAAAAGCGCGCTCGAGCTAAGAAATGCAACTCTCAAGTCCAGAACCAGACGCAATCGCTCGCTCGAGCGAAGCCACTCTGGCTCGATCCACCAGATACAAAAACTCAACTCTCGCTCAAGCTAATAAACCCTGGCTCGAGCTAAGGACCAAAACAAGAAGCTCGCTCGAGCGACAAACATCTCGCTCGAGCGAAGGTCCAGAAATCTGGGCAGTAACACTTGACTCCTAAACACAACCAACCTGTAACAAACCTGTCCAACACATCCTATAACTCAAATACAAAGTATGAAAGGATGTAAACAAGATATAAACACTTGCTATATCTACGGACACATGTCCGGATCACTGTACAACAAGGGTAAATCCGGGATCGCTATATGGGAACTTGGGTACGATTGGGAAAGGTCATGCAATGAGCACCCCCGCTCGCCCGATTAAAGATCGGACACTACTAAACATGATATCTTATTTTTGAAAACATATGTGCTCTTATTCCGGTTTATTAGCCTAGAATTGCTACGTGATGCGCACAACATACAAGTATAGACTAGATCGTCTAAGTGGGAACAAAACATCTCATGTTTGTTTTTGAAAACGGTTTGCTACTCGTAAGTAGGCTAAAATGCGAATTTTGCCACTCTCAATTGGGCTTAGAAAACATGGTGATTTGCCACTCTCAAGTGGGCTTAAAAACCCGCAATCGATGAATTGTTCCAATTTAAATAATCCAACCTTCACCCACAGGCATTCAGGCAAGTATATCACATAAGCAAATAGCCTCATGGTAAGCATGCTATCATGGAAGTCACTCACGCACATGCAATGATGCTAAAGCATAAACACTCACCTAGTACTCCAAGCCAAAATAGAAACTAGTTAGTAATCAATGCATGATCCTAGTTCATGTTAAGATGGCTAATGCAACACATGCAAAATGCAACTAAGATAGGGTCGTCTATTCTAAGATGGCATATGAGATGCTACAGATAACATGTATTCAACTCGAAATTTAAATACAATGTAGTTAGTATGATGCGCTGAGCCCGGTGCATGCAAGACGGATGAATGGATACAATCATGCGAACATAAGGATGCTAATTGAAACATGCCCTAAAACTAACCATCATAAGCTGGTAAATAAAAGGGAGAAAGGCGTGGGGTTGGAAGACATGCATCACACACACGCACACTTATTGCAACAGTTGGCCCTCTCGATGGAGGGTCTGAATAAATAATACAACACTAACTAGCTAATCTTAGCCAATCTAATTAAGCTAGTTATTACACAACCAAAATGAATAATAAATTATAGCTAATTATTACACAACTCTAATTAATCAACAAATTAACTAAGTAAGCAATTTAAATAAGCATGTAAACTAAATGAAGCGGGCTGCCCTAGCTCTGCCTTGGATGGCGAAGGATGCGTGCATGCTTGAATTGCCTTGTTAGAAAATCCCTCGTGATGCCCCAACTCACCTTTGTTTGCAATTGATCTCAGAAACTTGCACAAAGCTCCAGAGAGATGAAACTCCACTCTAGGAATTTGTGGGAAGGCTGCCGACCAGCTTATAGGCATGGGAGACCAATGGCCGACACCTTTTGTGGTGGAAACCAAAAAAAGTGGTCGGCCTACCAGTAAATCTGGTCGGCCGACCAGTTTCCGCTCCTGGTTTCTGGTTTTCTGCAACAAAGGGAAGGAGAGATGCACAACAAAGTATTTGCAACACATGTGTGCATGACCACTCTCCCCATCATTACATAAGCTCAAGGGAGTGTAGTCCACGAGCCTCGGGCCACCGGTCGCGCATCTCGATGCATGATGGCCGAGGAGTCGAATTGCACGACTCAATGTGAAATGAATGCACATACAAGCACCTAAAGCCAACAACTTCGTCATGGGTAGTCGAGAGTTTCGGCGACCGGGAATCGAGGCACGTTTCGTCACTTTGAGTACGAAACATCCTTCGTTTCCTGTGTTCGGACTAACTCTTATTCCGAACACAATGCAACAAACAATGGCATGCACAATGCGACTTTAAGTATGCAACCTAAATGCTATGCAACTAAGTGATGCAAACATGCAAAGGATGACATGTAAACATGCAACTAGCATACACAATGCTATGAACTAACAATGGCATACTCAATGCACGTGGTACTTAACATACACAATGCACCTAAGAACTAATATACACAATGAGATGAACAAGGCATGCACAATGCAATGATCAATCATGCGACAATGTGGCATGCTCAATGCTATGGAATACAATGGCATACTCAATGCAAAAATGGACTTAAACCAAAATGAATGGGCCTCAGCCACACCTAAATCAGTGGCCAAACATGATGAAAACAAGACTCCAAAACTCATGCTAGCATACACAATGCAAGGATGTAAGCCCAAGGCACAAAAACATAACTTTGCACATGCATTGAAACGACTAAACATGGAGTGCAATGGCATGTATTCCAGCTCTGAAATGGCATATAACATGACTCCAAAATGACTCCGAATCATGCAAACAACTCATACAACGCATGTTGAATGGCTCAAGCATTGAAACTAGTGAAATGCATTACACTATAAGCATGCAAAGCGATGCTCAAATGATGAAACCAACCCCAAATAGACCCTATGCAGGCCCAAAATAGTAGCAAAATGGGTTAGGATGATGGCTTGAAAGGCACAAAAGTGAAGCACATGCAATGGCTCGCAAATAGGGTATAAATGCACAACTCTAAAGAGCACTTAAAGCATGGAAAATATGGAAGTGTAGCACCCCTATAAGCTCTGAAATATCTTTCCCATTGATGCCAAAACATGCAAATAGCTGAAGTTAAGCATGCAAGGGACCTCCAAACTCAAAGCTAGTCAATGCTATTACACAACAAGTATGCATGGCTAGCATTTTTCGACCAAGAGGCCACAAGACAGAGCTAAGGCAGCCCAAAATATGAACAAAATCAGTTTGAAGTGTGGCCAAAATATGCTAGAATAGAGGGCCAAAACAACATGCATTGTGAGCTAGTGAACATGAGTTACACTACAAGCATATGAAGCATGTGAGGGACTACCAAAACAAGCAAAAAAAGAGTCATGGCATGCCGAATGATGGCCAAAAACCCACTGAAACAAGGCCAATACATTCAAGAATGACATGCTCCTTTGATAAGCCATGAAAGGGATTACTCTACACATGCAAGAAGCAAGCAAAAGAGGACCAAACCAGCCATGGTCAGAGCCTAGGCAGGTCCTAGAAGTCACCGAAAAGTGCCTGAACTAGGCCTCCAAATGGTATAAACCTATGCTCTATTGGTAGGCCAAAAATGCTAGTAAACAAGATAACAAGAGAGAGGGTCACCCGCCTCTAATTTAGGCCCTCAAAGCCACATTCTCACCACTAAAAATCCCCTGGATCTCAGTGGTAGGAAGGCCAAGCAAAGACTAGCTCGAATGCCTTATGGCATGGCACAAAACAAGGCTAAATAGAGCATGCAAGAGGGTAAATGACCCTCAACACCAAAAGAGACTTAAACAAACATAAAAAAAACTTAAATATGAAGATTTTTTCAGTTGACAACAAAGCTCAAATAAGCATGCAAATGAGGCTAAGAGAAGGATCAAAACAATGCTTAAAAAGAGGAAAAAGGAGTTACCCTTGAAGCTCAGCAAAACCAGCAAGTTTTCTGAACCAAAACCCAACTTTTGAGACCTCTCAAAACCCTCCAGCAACTCAGTAACAATGGTGGAGGTGTATGGTTATAAGGTGGTGTGCAATAGGCCAAGAACAAAGCACTTTCTAAGCCTAAAATATAGCGACAAAGAGAGAGATATAAGCTTTGCCTTAGAGCATTTTTTCAACCTGGTATAAGGAGGGGGAGGGCCTCTCTTATAGACAAACAAGGCCAAAGCTTATTCGAGAAGCTAAAACAAGGCTCAAGATCCTCCATACATATGGAGGATACAGTCTGTGCCTTTCAGCTGGCACAACTGGCACACACTCAAATAGACAAAACATGAGGGAGCTGGCCGACCAGAAGAGGTGGTCTCCCAGATAAAAATAGGTCGGTGTCTCCATTTGGTGGTCTCCACTTTGAAAGCAAGCTAGTGGTGTGGTGGGAGACCAGCAAATGTGGCCCAAAGATCAAGAAAACCAGCATCCCAACAAGAAAATTGGCTGGCGGGGAGAAAGTGGTCTCCAAGGAGAAAAGGTGGTCTCCCACCCTTGTACCACCTCCCAAACAAGGAAAACAAGGTTCATGGCAAAAATGAACCAACACGGATGCAAAACGAGAGTTCGGGGGGCAAAGCGCGCAGCCGAGTATCTTGAAAACTGGCTGTTGAGCACCAAAAAGTGGCGTATGACCACAAAGGTGGTCTCCCGGACCACAGTGCCCCTCTAGACAGAGGAAAGAAGGTGAGTTCCAAAAATCGTGCCAAACGGAGAATGTTAAGCGGTCCGGAACCGAGGTGCACGGCCGACGGCTCCGAAAACTGGAAACTACTCTCCAAACGGGAACAGTGGCCTACGACCGCGAAAAGTAGCCCATGGCCACTGAGAGATGGTCTACAAGACCTCTCCCTCCCTTCAGGAAGAGGAACACAAGACCTGGTCCGCAAACCGAGTGAAGGCACAAAAAGTTCCGAGGCTCGGAGGGTAAGGTTCTCGGCCAAAACTCTGAAACTTCAGAACGAGCACAACATGCACCATCACTGAGCGCTCAATCGATGACGTCTGAGTCTTAAGGTCGGTAAAAAATGGGGTGTCTACACCAAATAGGAAGTTCAACTTCCAAATATAGCGTTATGGTATAATGGTTTCTTAAATCAATTTGCGTTTTTATTTAACTTCCTTTTTTATTCATCTTCCATTTTTGTTCAATTTCCAAATAGCAAGTTCAACTTCCAAATAGAGCATTAGGGTATAGTGGTTTCTTAAATGAACTTATGTTTTTATTCAACTTCCTTTTCTATTTAACTTCCATTTTTGTTCAACTTCCATTTTTATTTAATTTCCAAATAAGAAGTTCAACTTCCAAATGGAGCGTTAAGGTATAGTGGTTTCTTAAATCAACTTGTATTTTTATTCAACTTTCTTTTTTATTCAACTTCCATTTTTATTCAATTTCCAAATAGAGCGTTAAGGTATAGTGGTTTCCAAAATAAACTTGCGTTTTTATTCGACTTCGTTTTTTATTCAACTTCCATTTTTGTTCCACTTCCATTCTTATTCAATTTCCAAATGTGAACTTCAAATTCCATGTAGAGCGTTAAGTTACAGTGGTTTCTTAAATAAACTTGGGTTTTTATTCACTTTCCTTTTTTATTCAACATCCATTTTTGTTCAACTTTCATTTTTATTCAATTTCCAAATAGGAAGTTCAACTTCCAAGTAGAGCGTTAAGGTATAGTGGTTTCTCGAATCAACTTACGTTTTTATTCAACTTCATTTTTTATTCAACTTCCAGTTTTGTTCAACTTCCATTTTTATTAAATTTCCAAATAGGAAGTTCAACTTCCAAATAGAGCGATATGGTATAATGGTTTCTTAAATCAACTTTCGTTTTTATTCAACTTCTCTTTTTATTCAACTTCTATTTTTTTTAAACTTCCAAATAGAGCGTTAAGGTATAATGGTTCTTAAATCAACTTGTGGTTTTATTCAACTTTCTTTTTTATTTAACTTCCATTTTTGTTCAACATCGATTTTTATTCAATTTCCGAATAGGAAGTTCAACTTCCAAATAGAGCGTTAAGGTATAGTGATTTCGTAAATCAACTTGTGTATTTATTCAACTTCATTTTTTATTCAACTTCCATTTTTGTTCAACTTCAATTTTTATTCAATTTCCAAATACGAAGTTCAACTTCCAAATAGAGCGTTAAGGTATAATGGTTTCTTAAATCAACTTGTGTTTTTATTCAACTTCCATTTTTGTTGAACTTCCATTTTTATTCAATTTACACATAGGAAGTACAACTTCCAAATAGAGTGTTAAGTTACAGTGGTTTCTCGAATAAACTTTCGTTTTTTTTCAACTTCCCTTATTATTCAACGTCCATTTTTGTTCAGCTTCCACTTTTATTCAATTTCCAAATTGGAAGTTCAACTTCCAAATAGAGTGTTAAGGTATAGGGATTTCTTTAGTCAACTTGCGTTTTTATTAAACTTCTTTTTTTATTAAACTTCCGCTTTTGTTCAACTTCCATTTTTGTTCAATTTCCAAGTAGGAAGTTCAACTTCCAAATAGAGCGTTATTGTCTAATGGTTTCTTAAATCAACTTGCGTTTTTATTCAACTTCTTTTTTTATTCAATTTCCAAATAGAGCGTTAAGTTATAGTGGTTTCTTAAATCAACTTTGGTTTTTATTCAACGTCCATTTTCGTTCAACTTCAATTTTTATTTAATTTCCAAATAGGAAGTTCAACTTCCAAATACAACATTAAGGTATAATGGCTTCTTAAATAAACGTGCGTTTTTATTCAATTGCCAAATAGGAAGTTTAACTTCCATTTTTATTCAATTGCCAAATAGGAAGTTCAACTTCCAAACAGAGCGTTAAGGTATAATAGTTTCTTAAATCAACTTGCGGTTTTATTCAACTTCCTTTTTTTATTTAACTTCCATTTTTGTTCAACTTCAATTTTTAGTAAATTTCCAAATAGCAAGTTCAACTTCCAAATAGAGCGTTAAGGTATACTGGTTTCTTAAATCAACTTGTGTATTTATTCAACATCTTTTTTTTATGTAACTTCCATTTTTGTTCAACTTCAATTTTTATTAAATTTCAAAATAGGAGGTTCAACTTCCATATAGAGTGTTAAGGTATAATGGTTTCTTAAATCAACTTGATTTTTTATTTTACTTCCATTTTTATTGAACTTCCACTTTTGTTGAAATTCCATTTTTATAAAATTTACAAATAGGAAGTTCAACTTCCAAATAGAGCGCTAAGTTACAGTGGTTTCTCGAAAAGACTTTCGTTTTCATTAAACTTCCTTTTTCATTAAGTTACAGTGGTATAGTGGTTTCTTAAGTCAACTTGCGTTTTTATTCAACTTCCTTTTTCAATAAACTTCCGTTTTTGTTCAACTTCCATTTTTGTTCAATTTCCAAATCGGAAGTTCAACTTCCAAATAGAGCGTTAAGGTATAATAGTTTCTTCAATCAACTTGCGTTTTTATTCAACTTCCATTTTTGTTAAACTTCCATTTTTATTCAATTTCCAATTAGAGCATTAAGTTATAGTTGTTTCTTAAATCAACTTTTGTTTTTATTCAACTTCCTTTTTTATTCAACATCAATTTTTGTTCAAATTCAATTTTTATTCAATTTCCAAATACTAAGTTCAACTTCCAAATAGAGCATTAAGGCGTAATGGTTTCTTAAATCAACTTGCGTTTTTATTCAACTTCCTTTTTTATTCAACTTCCATTTTTGTTCAACTTCTATTTTTGTTCAATTTCCAAGTAGGAAGTTCAACTTCCAAATAGAGCGTTAGGGTATCGTGGTTTCTTAAATCAACTTGTGTTTTTATTCTATTTCCTTTTCTATTCAACTTCCATTTTTGTTCAGCTACCATTTTTATTCAATTTCCAAATAGGAAGTTCAACTTCCAAACAGAGCGTTAAGGTATAGTGGTTTCTTAAATCAGCTTGTGTTTTTATTCAACTTACTTTTTTATTCAACTGCCGTTTTTGTTCCAGTTCCATTTTTATTCAATTTCCAAATAGGAAGTTCAACTTCCAAATAGAGCGTTTGTAGACGTCCCCCGAACGCCCCAGGAGGGTTAGTCCCGTTCTGTTCATTTGGGGTTACTACAGTTCGGACTCGACTTGTGTCACGGTTCTTAATCTGAACCAAAGAGTCCAAACCTGGCAAATCGTTTTGAGAAACAGTTTTTTTAAAAAGTAGTGCCAAACATGGACTGCTTTGCCAGATACAGAGTCGCCACCTAAATATTTTTTATGGGAGAATTTAGGAAACCCTGACTCGGTGCCGAAGGCCACATGTCCGTAATCACCGGAGTTGTCTCGGCTCGGGAGCTTGGGTACGATCGGGGAAGGTCAGCTATGAGCACCCCCTTTCGCCCGGTCCGAAGACCGGCCTCTACTAACCATGATATCCGATTTGGAAAACGTTATGTGTTCTTATTCCATTTATTAGCCTAGAATTACTATGTTATGCGCACAAGCCAACAATGGACATGTGCCAGCCATCAATGATGGCTTGTCGGCCATTGATGGAAAAAGTCAGATTTTGATTCGGGTACGCCCGGTGTTTACACCACTCCTCATTGGTTAGAAACATTTGTTGGTTAGAAACATTCGGATACGCCTAGTGTTTACACCACTTCTTGTTGGTTAGAAACATTCGGGTACGCCCGGTGTTTACACCACTCCTCATTGGTTAGAAACATTTGTTGGTTAGAAACATTCGGATACGCCTAGTGTTTACACCACTTCTTGTTGGTTAGAAACATTCGGGTACGCCCGGTGTTTACACCACTCCTCATTGGTTAGAAACATTTGTTGGTTAGAAACATTCGGATACGCCTAGTGTTTACACCACTTCTTGTTGGTTAGAAACATTCGGGTACGCCCGGTGTTTACACCACTCCTCATTGGTTAGAAACATTTGTTGGTTAGAAACATTCGGATACGCCTAGTGTTTACACCACTTCTTGTTGGTTAGAAACATTCGGGTACGCCCGGTGTTTACACCACTCCTCATTGGTTAGAAACATTTGTTGGTTAGAAACATTCGGATACGCCTAGTGTTTACACCACTTCTTGTTGGTTAGAAACATTCGGGTACGCCCGGTGTTTACACCACTCCTCATTGGTTAGAAACATTTGTTGGTTAGAAACATTCGGATACGCCTAGTGTTTACACCACTTCTTGTTGGTTAGAAACATTCGGGTACGCCCGGTGTTTACACCACTCCTCATTGGTTAGAAACATTTGTTGGTTAGAAACATTCGGATACGCCTAGTGTTTACACCACTTCTTGTTGGTTAGAAACATTCGGGTACGCCCGGTGTTTACACCACTCCTCATTGGTTAGAAACATTTGTTGGTTAGAAACATTCGGATACGCCTAGTGTTTACACCACTTCTTGTTGGTTAGAAACATTCGGGTACGCCCGGTGTTTACACCACTCCTCATTGGTTAGAAACATTTGTTGGTTAGAAACATTCGGATACGCCTAGTGTTTACACCACTTCTTGTTGGTTAGAAACATTCGGGTACGCCCGGTGTTTACACCACTCCTCATTGGTTAGAAACATTTGTTGGTTAGAAACATTCGGATACGCCTAGTGTTTACACCACTTCTTGTTGGTTAGAAACATTCGGGTACGCCCGGTGTTTACACCACTCCTCATTGGTTAGAAACATTTGTTGGTTAGAAACATTCGGATACGCCTAGTGTTTACACCACTTCTTGTTGGTTAGAAACATTCGGGTACGCCCGGTGTTTACACCACTCCTCATTGGTTAGAAACATTTGTTGGTTAGAAACATTCGGATACGCCTAGTGTTTACACCACTTCTTGTTGGTTAGAAACATTCGGGTACGCCCGGTGTTTACACCACTCCTCATTGGTTAGAAACATTTGTTGGTTAGAAACATTCGGATACGCCTAGTGTTTACACCACTTCTTGTTGGTTAGAAACATTCGGGTACGCCCGGTGTTTACACCACTCCTCATTGGTTAGAAACATTTGTTGGTTAGAAACATTCGGATACGCCTAGTGTTTACACCACTTCTTGTTGGTTAGAAACATTCGGGTACGCCCGGTGTTTACACCACTCCTCATTGGTTAGAAACATTTGTTGGTTAGAAACATTCGGATACGCCTAGTGTTTACACCACTTCTTGTTGGTTAGAAACATTCGGGTACGCCCGGTGTTTACACCACTCCTCATTGGTTAGAAACATTTGTTGGTTAGAAACATTCGGATACGCCTAGTGTTTACACCACTTCTTGTTGGTTAGAAACATTCGGGTACGCCCGGTGTTTACACCACTCCTCATTGGTTAGAAACATTTGTTGGTTAGAAACATTCGGATACGCCTAGTGTTTACACCACTTCTTGTTGGTTAGAAACATTCGGGTACGCCCGGTGTTTACACCACTCCTCATTGGTTAGAAACATTTGTTGGTTAGAAACATTCGGATACGCCTAGTGTTTACACCACTTCTTGTTGGTTAGAAACATTCGGGTACGCCCGGTGTTTACACCACTCCTCATTGGTTAGAAACATTTGTTGGTTAGAAACATTCGGATACGCCTAGTGTTTACACCACTTCTTGTTGGTTAGAAACATTCGGGTACGCCCGGTGTTTACACCACTCCTCATTGGTTAGAAACATTTGTTGGTTAGAAACATTCGGATACGCCTAGTGTTTACACCACTTCTTGTTGGTTAGAAACATTCGGGTACGCCCGGTGTTTACACCACTCCTCATTGGTTAGAAACATTTGTTGGTTAGAAACATTCGGATACGCCTAGTGTTTACACCACTTCTTGTTGGTTAGAAACATTCGGGTACGCCCGGTGTTTACACCACTCCTCATTGGTTAGAAACATTTGTTGGTTAGAAACATTCGGATACGCCTAGTGTTTACACCACTTCTTGTTGGTTAGAAACATTCGGGTACGCCCGGTGTTTACACCACTCCTCATTGGTTAGAAACATTTGTTGGTTAGAAACATTCGGATACGCCTAGTGTTTACACCACTTCTTGTTGGTTAGAAACATTCGGGTACGCCCGGTGTTTACACCACTCCTCATTGGTTAGAAACATTTGTTGGTTAGAAACATTCGGATACGCCTAGTGTTTACACCACTTCTTGTTGGTTAGAAACATTCGGGTACGCCCGGTGTTTACACCACTCCTCATTGGTTAGAAACATTTGTTGGTTAGAAACATTCGGATACGCCTAGTGTTTACACCACTTCTTGTTGGTTAGAAACATTCGGGTACGCCCGGTGTTTACACCACTCCTCATTGGTTAGAAACATTTGTTGGTTAGAAACATTCGGATACGCCTAGTGTTTACACCACTTCTTGTTGGTTAGAAACATTCGGGTACGCCCGGTGTTTACACCACTCCTCATTGGTTAGAAACATTTGTTGGTTAGAAACATTCGGATACGCCTAGTGTTTACACCACTTCTTGTTGGTTAGAAACATTCGGGTACGCCCGGTGTTTACACCACTCCTCATTGGTTAGAAACATTTGTTGGTTAGAAACATTCGGATACGCCTAGTGTTTACACCACTTCTTGTTGGTTAGAAACATTCGGGTACGCCCGGTGTTTACACCACTCCTCATTGGTTAGAAACATTTGTTGGTTAGAAACATTCGGATACGCCTAGTGTTTACACCACTTCTTGTTGGTTAGAAACATTCGGGTACGCCCGGTGTTTACACCACTCCTCATTGGTTAGAAACATTTGTTGGTTAGAAACATTCGGATACGCCTAGTGTTTACACCACTTCTTGTTGGTTAGAAACATTCGGGTACGCCCGGTGTTTACACCACTCCTCATTGGTTAGAAACATTTGTTGGTTAGAAACATTCGGATACGCCTAGTGTTTACACCACTTCTTGTTGGTTAGAAACATTCGGGTACGCCCGGTGTTTACACCACTCCTCATTGGTTAGAAACATTTGTTGGTTAGAAACATTCGGATACGCCTAGTGTTTACACCACTTCTTGTTGGTTAGAAACATTCGGGTACGCCCGGTGTTTACACCACTCCTCATTGGTTAGAAACATTTGTTGGTTAGAAACATTCGGATACGCCTAGTGTTTACACCACTTCTTGTTGGTTAGAAACATTCGGGTACGCCCGGTGTTTACACCACTCCTCATTGGTTAGAAACATTTGTTGGTTAGAAACATTCGGATACGCCTAGTGTTTACACCACTTCTTGTTGGTTAGAAACATTCGGGTACGCCCGGTGTTTACACCACTCCTCATTGGTTAGAAACATTTGTTGGTTAGAAACATTCGGATACGCCTAGTGTTTACACCACTTCTTGTTGGTTAGAAACATTCGGGTACGCCCGGTGTTTACACCACTCCTCATTGGTTAGAAACATTTGTTGGTTAGAAACATTCGGATACGCCTAGTGTTTACACCACTTCTTGTTGGTTAGAAACATTCGGGTACGCCCGGTGTTTACACCACTCCTCATTGGTTAGAAACATTTGTTGGTTAGAAACATTCGGATACGCCTAGTGTTTACACCACTTCTTGTTGGTTAGAAACATTCGGGTACGCCCGGTGTTTACACCACTCCTCATTGGTTAGAAACATTTGTTGGTTAGAAACATTCGGATACGCCTAGTGTTTACACCACTTCTTGTTGGTTAGAAACATTCGGGTACGCCCGGTGTTTACACCACTCCTCATTGGTTAGAAACATTTGTTGGTTAGAAACATTCGGATACGCCTAGTGTTTACACCACTTCTTGTTGGTTAGAAACATTCGGGTACGCCCGGTGTTTACACCACTCCTCATTGGTTAGAAACATTTGTTGGTTAGAAACATTCGGATACGCCTAGTGTTTACACCACTTCTTGTTGGTTAGAAACATTCGGGTACGCCCGGTGTTTACACCACTCCTCATTGGTTAGAAACATTTGTTGGTTAGAAACATTCGGATACGCCTAGTGTTTACACCACTTCTTGTTGGTTAGAAACATTCGGGTACGCCCGGTGTTTACACCACTCCTCATTGGTTAGAAACATTTGTTGGTTAGAAACATTCGGATACGCCTAGTGTTTACACCACTTCTTGTTGGTTAGAAACATTCGGGTACGCCCGGTGTTTACACCACTCCTCATTGGTTAGAAACATTTGTTGGTTAGAAACATTCGGATACGCCTAGTGTTTACACCACTTCTTGTTGGTTAGAAACATTCGGGTACGCCCGGTGTTTACACCACTCCTCATTGGTTAGAAACATTTGTTGGTTAGAAACATTCGGATACGCCTAGTGTTTACACCACTTCTTGTTGGTTAGAAACATTCGGGTACGCCCGGTGTTTACACCACTCCTCATTGATAATCAATACACACATACACACACACACACACGCTATAGTTAATACATATATATATATATATATATATATTAACCTTTAATGAAATATCAAAGTAAAAATGAGTGAGAGAATTATTTAAGATATAAAATTGATTACAAATTAGTAGTTATATATATATGAAACATATTATGTCAAATTACTTTGTTTTCTATATATATAATATTATACAAATTAGTGTTATATACTATGTAAATGTATGATAATTAATTAGAATATTCTTCAATCTGCCAAACCGCTAAAAACTACCCAAATCACAATTTGTTAATCTGCTAATCTGTCAAACCGCTATTTGGTTTGTAATTTTACTCTCAAACAGCACCGCGCACACTCCTTATTCCCAGGCCCTTCGACCATAACCCAGCCCCTTCGACCATAACCTAGCCCCATTGTTCATCCGTCATCCATTTATCCGTCTTCCTTTACCCTCTAAAACCACTGTTGTCCCTTTCTTAACCCACCTTGTAGTCGAAGTTGATGCTGAAGCCAAAGCCATCATCTCCATCACCAACAACCCAGATTGCGACATCACCCACCACCTACCACCGCTGTAATCACCACCCACCGTTGCTCTCCTCATTTCATCCTCATCTTCTTCTTCTCTCGAAACCCTAACCCTAGATCTAGATCTACCACCGCTGCAAACCCACATCACCGCCACTGTCCATCACTCCTTCTCATTTTTATCTTCTTCTTTTTATTTTCTCAAAAATCTAACCCTAGATTTAAGTCCGCCGCCACTGCCATCACCTCACTATTGCCGCCAGATCGTGGCCCGCAGTGCTGCTTTCTGAAAGCCCTAGATCTAGGGTTAGGTTTCAAGATAGGATGAGAAAGAATAAGAAGAAGAATGAAATAAGAGGGGATGACGGCAGCTCTTCGGCGATGATACTCTTTGTCGACAGGTGAGTTGCAAAAAAGGGGTCGCCAACGGTGATAGTAGCAGAGACTGATGGTGAAAGTGGGTAGTTGTGAAGGAGAGGTATGTATTGAGAAATTACTTTAGGGACAAAAGAGTAATTTGATAGAGGGACAAAAATAAAATAAAATAAGAGTACAGCTATTAGCACCCCATAAATTATTTTGGATTCCTCATTTCTTTGGACCCCCACTAATAAATTGTAAAACCCTTAAAAAAAATTTCTCCCCCCAAATAATACAAAAATTATCCTTATAAAAATATTCCACCCATTCAAATGTACACCCCCACACCTCAAAAAGTCTCTCTCCCAAAACCCTAGCAAAACTCACGACGGTGGAACCTCCCAAAATCAGTGGAAAATTTTGTGTGATTAAGAAGTTTTTTTCTTACTTCATCACGAGATTTGTCAATCTGTTTGATTTTTTTATTTCTATTACCTCTTTTCACGCATGTAGACCACCCAAACTCGCTCCGCGCGTGAAGGCGTGAATTTGGGTTCTAGCTACTACAGTTCGAACTCCTGTCACGGTTCTGAATCTAATCTCACAAAGTGCAATGTAAGACTGATAAATCACCAAAGAGTCCAAATCCGGCAAATCGTTTTGGAAAATCAATTTTAATCAAAAGTGCCAAACATGGACTGCTTTGCCAGATTTCAGAGTCGCCACCTAAATATTTTGTTTTGGAAAATTTAAGAAACCATGACTCGTGCCAAAGGCCACGTGTCCGTCATCACCAAAGTTGCCTCGGCTCGAAAACTTAGGTACGAGGGGGGAAGGTCGTGAAATAAGCACCCCCGCTCGCCCGATCAAAAGATCGGCCTCTACTAACATGATATGTTGTTTTGAAAACATGTGTTCTTATTCCGGTTAGTAATCTAACTTACAATGTGATGCGCTCAGCATACAAGTATAGACTCAATCACGCGGATTGGAACAAAAAACTCATGTTTGTTTTTCGAAAATAGTTTGAAAGTGCTACTCGCAAGTAGGCTAAAGCGTGGATTTGTCACCCTCAAGTGGGCTTAGAAAAACATGATTTTGCCACTCTGCAAAGTGGGTTTAAAACTCACAATCATCGAGTTATTCTAATACAGGCAATCAAGCCTCCACCCACAGGCATTCATGCAGTTAATCACTTAAGCAAATAGCCTCATGGCAAGCATGCTAACATGGCAACACTCACACTCATGCAAGGATGCTAAAGCGTAAACACTTACAGTGTACTTCGAGTCAAAACAGAAAACTAGTTAGAAATATGCATGATCCTAACTATAATTAGGGGTGTTCGCGGATCGGTTTTGTGCAGTTTGCGGTTCGGTTTTGACCCGCCCGCATCTATGCGGTTTGGGAAAAAGTCAACCCGCAACCGCCCGCAGTGCGGTTTGCGGTTTGTGCGGATAGGGTTTGCAAATGTGCGGGCGGTTTGCGGGCGGTTTGCGATTTACACTTTTTTCTTTAAAAATTAATTTTCGAGTTTTTTTTTCCCAGCGAATTTAGACATCAGATTCATTTTATATATTTGTGATAACAATTTTTTGATGAGTTTACAAATAAAAATTGAATATCAATGCATTAAATGAAAGTACCCAAAACAAAGAGACCCTACACTAACATTTTTGCCATGAAAAAAATATATATCAATGCATTAAAGGTTGTACTCAATTAGAATTGTCAGTTCAGTAATCGATAATCAAACTATAAGTTCTATCGACCATTAGAAGGAAAATTTTATTAGGAAAAAGTGGATGAATCACCAATGAAAATCATATAAGAAACCAAGTTTAGGACTTGATAATTCAACGGCATTAAGAAAGTTGAGAAATACTTAAAAATAAGGATCCTAGTGTCATAGAGAATATAATGGTGCTCCTGTAAAAGTTACAAAGTTGGTATATAAAAAAAAATAATAATAATAATAATTAAAGTGCGGGCGGTTTTTGCGGGTTGCGGGTTTAAACCGCGACCCGCCCGCAACCCGCAAATTTGTCATATTTCAAACCGCATCCGCCCGCATTATGTTTGCGAAACTGCCCATTTATATGCGGGTTGGGCGGATTGGGCGGTTTGAGCGGTTCGGATAAACCGTTGCCCACCCCTAACTATAATGCCTAATGCAACACATGCAAAATGCAGCTAAATAGGCTTGGCTAGTCTAAGATGGCATATGAGTGCAATACTCGATAACATGCTTTGAAACACGTATTCAAGTAAGTATTGAAATTCAATGCAGTTTGAATGATGCACCGAGCTCGGCGCATGCAATACGAATGAATGATGCAGGCATGCAAAGCATAAGGTATGCTAATTGAAACATGCCCTAAACTAACCATCAAAAGCTGATAAGTAAAAGAGAGAAAGACGTGGAGTTGGAAGACATTCACACATACACGCACGCTTATTTCAACATTTTCCCTCTCGACGGAGGGTCCAAATGAATAAGCTAAGCTAGCTACGCTAAGCTAAGCTACTTATTACAAATCAACTAATTAACTAACTTAGCTAATTAATTATTACAACACAAATTGAGCAACTAGCTAATCTAAGCTAAGTAATTACAAACCAAATTAATTAATTAAACATTTAACTAATTAATTACAAAACCAGTAATTTAATTAGCTAAGTAAAGTAGTAAAATGGCCTCGAGGGCGAGGGGGAGATGCATGCTCGATTGCCTTGCTCGGAAATCCATTGTTATGCCACCAATTGCCTCTGTTTGCACTTGATTTGATTTCTGAAAGTTGCACAAACTTCCGGATTGCTTCTGCTCCAACATAGGGACCTCCTGGTGGGCTGCCGACCAGAAAATGGGGGTTGTAGACCAGAAAAATTGGTCGGCCGACCACCCTTACTGGTCGGTCGACTACTCCTTGTGGTCGGTCGACCAGCTGATTTGCCAAACTCCAGTTTTGCTACAACAGAGAACAACAAGGGGCATAGCAGTGTATTTGCAAGATATGTGTGCACAACCACCCTCCCTATCATTTCTTAAGCTTAAGAGAGTGCGGTACTCGACTCTCGGGCCACCAACCGAGCATTGCAATGCACAATGGCCAAGAAGCCAAGTTTGCACAAGTCAATGTCAATGAATGCACAAATAACACATAAGGGCCTCCGCCTCTATCATGCTTGATCAAGAGGGTCGGTGACCAAGAAATGCTATACGTTTCATCACTTTAAGTATGAAACGTGTGACATTCCTCATGTTTGGATTAACGTCCAATCCAAACAAATGCAACGCAAACAAGATGATTAACCTTCAACGCTAAAGTGACATGCGCAAGACTCTATCATGTAAGCAATGCATGCATGGCACGTTTAAAAGCTAAGGCATCAAAGCTAATGAAACATATTACACATGAGGCATGCACTATCAATCTCAAATGGTCAAACCAATCCCGGATAGAGGTCAAACATGCCAACACAGTGGCTGAAATATGTTAAGATCAAGGCATATAACACAAGGAGAACATGCTCATTTGATGGCTCATTAACAATGCACAAAGATACAACTCTCAAAAGCTCTTAAGGAATGAAAGAAGTGAGAACATGACACACATACATGCTCTGAAATAACATGTTAAACGATGCCTAAACATGCAACCATCACAAATATAGCATAGTAGGGTGCTCAAAACTCAAGACTAGCTAAGGTACTTGCACTATAGCCATATCAAGCAAGCTCCAAAGGGCCAAGATGACTCAAAATAGTCCCAAGGCAGGTCAAAACAATGCCAAAACATGCATGGAGTAGAGCTAACACATGCTAGAATGGGAGGCATAAAGCATGACACATGCAAGGCCAATGAGTGGGATTACATTACACATACCAAAACCAAGCATGAGGTGACTTCACCAACAAAAATCAGAGCTGTAACATGGTAAAATAAGGTCAAAAGTACGCTGAGATGATAACCCAAAAGCTTAGGCAACCGTGCATACAAATTGGCTCATAAGTGAAGCATAAGGGACAACTCTCCAAAAGCATTGAAAGAGTGAAACATGTGAGAGTATGTCTACACTACATGCACTGAAATCATGTGAGAGATGAGGCTAAAGCATGCAAACAACTCAAGTAAAGCATGCTAGAGACTTTGAAACTCAAAGCTAGTGAGCAAGATTGCACTATGGCTATACAAAGCAAGGCATGCATGACCAAAATCACTTAAAACAGAGCTTAAGCATGGCAAAACATGAGTAAAAACTTGCTGGAGCAGAGCCGAAACATGCTAAAGTGATAGGCCAAAACACCAAGTGAGCTAGGCTAGCATGCAAGATTGCACTACAAGTCTGTGAAGCATGCAAGAGGCAACCAAACCAACCTAAGACAGAGTTATGACATGGCAAATAATGGCTAAAAACATGCTTGAACTAAGCAAATTCAAGGCACAAAGACATGCTACTTTGCAAGGCTACAAGTAGGATTATACTACAAGTGCAATAAGCATGCAAGAGGTGACCAAGACAGCCAAAAAAAGAGTGAAGGCAGGTCTGAAAAGTCACAAAAATGAGCCTAAACAAAGCCACTAAGAAGTAGAAACACATGCTCTTTTGATGGGCCATCAACACATGTAAACAAGAGAAGAGGGGGGGCAACCCCCACCCATTTGGGACCTCAAAACTATATTTTTACCATTGAAATTCCTCTGAGTTTCAGTGGTAAGAAGGCCAAAAAGAGATGGTCCCAAAGGCCTTAAGGGATGGCACAAAGCAAAGCAAAACAAGCCACCAAAGGGGATAAACCACCCCTAACTCAAACTAGGCCTTAAACAAAAAATTTAAACACTTCAAAGCAAAGGTTTTTGTAGTTGAGAGTTAAGCCAAAAGTAGCATGTAAAGGTGGCCAAATATGCAACCAAAACAAAGCTTTAAAGAGGGAATAGGACTCACCCTTGAAGAACAACAAGAACAGCAACTTCTTGAGCCAAAAACCAGTTTTTTGAAGCTCTCTTAAGACCCTTCAGCACCTCAGCAACAAAGTAGGAGTGTTTGGTTAAGAGGTTGTGTGCAAAAGTGTGAAGAAAATGCAATTCTAAGCACTATAAGACACAACAATATAAAGAGAGAGAAATCTAGAGAGAGAGTAGATATTTTTGGCTTCTCAAAATTCTGAACCCTTGGAAGGGGGAAAGAGCTCCCCTTATATAGAATATGCAAGCCAAAGCTTACTTGAATCCCTCCCTACAGTGTAGGGAGGACGCATTCTGTGCCCAACAGCTGGCACAGCTGGCACCAAAAATATCTGCAGAAAGTGCAGAAAGGCAAAAAAATGCCGTAGACCACTTAGAGCGGTCGACCGACCACCGCCACTAGTTGACCGACCATCCCAGGTGGTCGACAAGGGAAAAAACTGGCTGGCAGGGGAGAAAAAGGGTCTACAAAAAGAGGAGAAGGTGGTGGCAGGCTGTAAACCACTTAGGCTGGTCGACCAACCACCCACCCTAGCTGACCGACCACCAAAAGTGGTCTACAGGGGTGAAAACTGGCTGGCAGGGGAGAAAAGTGGTCTGCACCCCTGTTCCACCCTCCAGGCAAGGGGTAACAAGGTTTGGTTCAAAAATAAACCAAAAAGGAAGACAGACAAGAGTCCGCAAGACAAGGCACTCAGCCGGAAATCCCGAAAACTAGTCTACGGGCTACTACAAGTGGCCTACGAGAGGGAAAGGTAGCCTACGGCTACAAAAAGTGGCCTACAGACCTTTGTTTCCCTCTAGGCAAAGGCAGCAAGGCATGGTCCAAAAACCAGGCCAAGAGGAGAAAGTTAAGACGTCCCGAGACAAAGCGCTCAGCCGAAGGCTCTAGAAACTCAAAACGAGCACAAACATGCACAATCACCGAGTGCACAGACGATGACGTCTGAGTCTTAAGGTCGGTCAAAAATGAGGTGTCTACAACGCACACAACATAATCCATTTCCATGCTTCTCTGGTTGGTTTTCTATCATTCATCCATGGCCTCACTATACTTGTATGCTCTTTGTGTGAGCAAAACTGGGCAGGATTTCAGCCCTGATTGACTACCCAAGGGTGGTCTAACCTCCTTTGTTTGTTTGCTTCTACTGCTGTTTCGGTTATCTGTTCTCGAACAAATAAGAAATGTTCAGTTACATGTTCCTGAATAAATAAACAATGTTCAAGCCTGTATTTCTGAATTTTGGTAATATGTTTGGGAGTTCAATCCCAAAAAAATGATGAATAATTTTTATTATTTTTGTCATTTTTTTTTTAAGAAACTTACTCTTACAAGGCCAATCTTCTTTGAAATAAGAACAACATCAAAGCTATGAACCTCTTATAAACTTTTATTGTTGTACTTCTCTCATCTCATGGAGTTGTGGTTACCGAAAAAAATTTTATTTATTGTCATTGGTGGAGAAGTGTAGTAATTAAATACTTGCCACCGTTGTCACCAGAATATTGTGGCCAAAGGATTTTAAGGTTTTGAGGGTGGGTAGGTTTTGAAAGTGAGATTTAGAGAAGATGGATAGGTTGTGATAGAGGTAGGTGCTCTCATAAACCCTAACTTATGATGTAATAGGTATGTGGGTTTAATTGTGAAATGGGTTATCCCAAAATTATTAATATCATTTTTAATAATTTTACTTGAGATTATTATTGCAATAAAAAAAAGTTAAAAAGTAAAGAGTCTAAATAATTGATAAGGTGCTAATAGTAATAGTTTAAAAAATTAAGATAATTGTGAATATTGAGAAAAATTAGTAGTTTGTAAATAGTAAGGGTGAGCGCAGATCGGTTGTAGCCACGAAACCTCCAATCCGCCATCCATTAGCCATTCTGGAGAAAATTAAACCGCATTCGTCCGCCAATCCAACGGATGTGGATTGAGCGGATTGAAAAATGGATGCGAATCAGTTTGGTAGCTTAAAATTTTATAAATTTTCAACATAATTCAACTTATGCGCTTCTTCGAAAAAAAAAAAAGAAAAAAAAGTATTACAGTCAATGACTTAAAAAAGTATTACAATTACTGCATGTCTTATTTCACATATTACAATCACAGCATGCCTCATCCACATAAAGTAAAATATAAAAACAATTCAAACCACCAAAACCATGAACAGAGCAGTAGTAGAGATTGTATGCCTCTGTATTGTTACATCTATATTTGTTTTTGAAAACAAAAACCAACCAGCATAGATCATCTTTTTTATTTATTATTTTTAGAGTTAGATTTAAAAAGCAAAAAATATAGATAAATAATACATTTATTTTTTTCAATTCAAAAAATATATTCTAGTTGAAAACTATTTTTCAACAGAATATTTAAACTCTTTTTTAAATGAAAACACAAATAGAATATTTAAACAAATTAAAAACACAAAATCTTATAAATTACTAGGGGTGCTCACGGTTTGGCGATTCGGTTGTTGTTAAAGGAACTTCAAATCCGTCATCTATCCAAAACTAGACAGATTAGAAAAAATCAATCTGTAACCGTTCGCTCGTCATCACGCATCCGTCTAAAATGTAACAGATTAATTCAATTTAATCAATTTGGACAGATTAATATAACCGATTACATAAGATTTTCGTAAGAAATGACAAAATGCTCTCGGTACCCTTTTTTAGGGGTGTTCGCGGATCGGTTTTGTGCGGTTTGCGGTTCGGTTTTGACCCGCCCGCATCTATGCGGTTTGGGAAAAAGTCAACCCGCAACCGCCCGCAGTGCGGTTTGCGGTTTGTGCGGATAGGGTTTGCAAATGTGCGGGCGGTTGCGGGCGGTTTGCGGTTTACACTTTTTTCTTTAAAAATTAATTTTCGAGTTTTTTTTTCCCAGCGAATTTAGGCATCAGATTCATTTTATATATTTGCGATAATAATTTTTTAATGAGTTTACAAATAAAAATTGAATATCAATGCATTAAATGAAAGTACCCAAAACAAAGAGACCCTACACTAACATTTTTGCCATGAAAAAAATGTATATCAATGCATTAAAGGTTGTACTCAATTAGAATTGCCAGTTCAGTAATCGATAATCAAACTATAAGTTCTATCGACCATTAGAAGGAAAATTTTATTAGGAAAAAGTGGATGAATCACCAATGAAAATCATATAAGAAACCAAGTTTAGGACTTGATAATTCTACGGCATTAAGAAAGTTGAGAAATACTTAAAAATAAGGATCCTAGTATCATAGAGAATATAATGGTGCTCCTGTAAAAGTTACAAAGTTGGTATATAAAAAAAAAATAATAATAATAATTAAAGTGCGAGCAGTTTTTGCGGGTTGCGGGTTTAAACCGCGACCCGCCCGCAACCCACAAATTTATCATATTTCAAACCGCATCTGCCTGCATTTTATTTGGGAAACCGCCCATTTATATGCGGGTTGGACGGATTGGGCGGTTTGAGCGGTTCGGATAAACCGTTGCCCACCCCTAGTTATGAGATGTTTTGTATTTTTTTAACAGACACTTCAAACACTGAAGTATATGGAGTGCATTTTTAGTGTTGGGTGATAGTGGATGCCAAGTATAAGCTACTAGGCATACATGATTAGTTACTATAGTCAAGCCTTCACTAGGAGGCCTGTTCATTTGTTAATAAATTATAAGAATTATAAATGAAGTGATTTTGTTGCTAACAGAGGATCTTCTAATTCAATTTTTGTACACAGTTAATGTTCACAGCAGGAACACACACATCCTGGCTTACCATGGAATGGGCAGTGTCACTTCTCTTGAATCATCCAGAGGCATTGCAAAAGGCGAGAACTGAGATAGACAACCATGTCGGAACAGGGCAACTTCTAGAGGACTCTGATCTCTCTAAACTACGTTATCTCCATTGCATCATCAATGAGACACTCAGGCTATTCCCAGTTGGACCTCTTCTTCTACCCCATTTTTCATCAGAAGATTGTGTTGTAGACGGATTCAACATTCCACGAGGAACAACGCTGTTGGTGAACGCTTGGGCCATTCACAGGGATCCCAATTCGTGGGATGAGCCTACCCGGTTCAAGCCAGAGAGGTTTGAAGGGGTTGAAGGGGCACGCGAAGGTTTCAAGTTTATCCCATTTGGAGTGGGGAGAAGA
>NW_021030837.1:72823-142445 GCF_004153795.1 Camellia sinensis
TGGAATACAGATTGTCATGCCTGAGGTATTTCATGGATTGTGCACTTTTCACCTAATGCAAATGCTTTGAAGCATTTAGGCTACTTATTCAAGGGTGGTTTAAAATTTGGTTGCGATTTCAAAACTTGCATTTTTGGGTATGAGGATGAGCATGAGTTGGTTGAAGCTTGGGATTCTTTAATTCATAAATATAACTTGCAAGAGAACTTATGGATAAAGAAGACTTGGGAACTTAGAGAGAAGTGGGTGCATGTGTATGGAATGTTTACCTAAATTTAACATTGTTTCAAATCATAAATGTGAAATTTGTGTTGAGGCAAAATTATCTAAAACTCCTTTTCATTCAATTGAAAGAAGTACGGAACCACTTGAATTAATTCATAGTGACATTTGTGATTTTAAATCAATTCAAACTAGAGGTGGGAAAAATTATTTTATCACTTTTATAGATGACTATACTAGATATAGTTATGTTTATTTAATTCGAACCAAGGATGAAGCTTTGGAAACTTTCATTCAATATAAGAATGAAGTTGAAAATCAACTTGGTAAGAAAATAAAAAAACTAAGAAGTGATAGAGGTGGTGAATATGAATCACCTTTTGGTGAATTTTGTAAAGAATATGGAATAATTCATCAAACCACCGCTCCTTACTCATCTCAGCAAAATGGAATTGCTGAAAAGAACAATAAGACTTTAAAACAAGTGATGAATGTCATGTTAATAAGTTCTGGATTACCTCAGGGGAAGCAATACTTTCTGCTAATTACATTTTAAATAAAGTACCTCGAAAGAAAGTGAATTAAACACCTTTGAAATGTGGCATGGGAGAGTACTATCCTACAAATACTTAAAAGTGTAGGGGTGTTTGGCTAAAGTGGCTATTCCTAGTTCTAAAAAGACTAAGATAGGTCCTAAAACCATTGATTGCATTTTAATTAGTTATGCCAAGAATAGTAGTGCATATCGGTTTTTGATTCATAAATCAAAACATTCCGAAATGCATGTAAATACTATTATTGAATCGAGGAATGCATCTTTCTTTGAACATGTATTTTCAAATAAGACTGGACAAGAGACTTGTAACAATAAAAGATCTCATGATGCTATTACTAGTCAGGATCAAGAACATGATCAAGAACAAGAGTTAGATCAAAATGAGGAAGAGGAATCTAAACGTAGTAAACGTGCTAAAACCTCAAAAAATTTTGGTCCAGATTTTTTAACATTTTTGTTAGAAAATGAGCCTTTAACTTTTAAAGAGGCTATGTCCAGTCCTGAAGCTCCTTTATGGAAAGAAGCTGTCAATAGTGACGTTGAATCTATCTTGCAAAATCACACTTGGGAATTAGTAGATTTGCCATCAGGTTGTAAACCTCTTGGATACAAGTGGATTTTCAAAAGAAAAATGAAAGCGGATGGATCAATTGACAAATACAAGGCAAGACTTATGGTCAAAGGTTTTAGACAAAAAGAAAGTCTTAATTACTTTGACACATACTCACCAGTTACTAGAATAGCATCCATTAGATTGCTAATTGTCATTGCATCTTTATACACTCTAGAAATTCATCAAATGGATGTGAAAACCGCTTTCTTAAATGGTGAGTTAGATGAAGAAATTTACATAGAACACCACAGCAGTAAGTTGATCGTATGCCCAGATTTTGTGGGTCTCGCACCTGTAGACCGCCCGGAACTCCGCTCTGCGTGTGGGGGCGCGAATTGTAGTTCTAGCTACTACAATTCGGACTCGTGTCACGGTTCTGAATCTAGTCTCGCAAAGTGCAATGCAAGATTGATAAATCACCAAAGAGTCCAAATCCGGTAAATCGTTTTGGAAAATCGATTTTAATAAAAAAGTGCCAAACATGGACTCCTTTGCCAAATATAGAGTCGCCACCTAAATGTTTTATTTTTAGGAAATTTAGGAAACCCTGACTCATTGCCTAAGGCCACATGTCCGTCATCACCAAAGTTGCCTTGGCTCGGGAACTTGGGTACGAGAGGGGAAGGTCATGCAATGAGCACCCCCACTCGCCCGATCAAAGATCGGCCTTTACTAACATGATATTTTGTTTTTGAAAACACATATGTTCTTATTCTAGTTTATTAGCAAACCTTACTACGTGATGCGCACAGCATACAAGTATAGACTAGATCACCTAAGTTGGAACAAAACATCTCATGTTTGTTTGTTTGAAAATGGTTTGAAGTTTGTTACTCACAAGTAGGCTAAGTCGTGAATTTGCCACCCTCAAGTGGGCATAGAAAATATGATTTGCCACTCTTAAGTGGGCTTAAAACTCTCATTTCGATGAATTGTTCTAATTCAAGCAATCCAACCTTCATCCACATGCATTCATGCAGTTATATTAAGGCCAAGTTTGGGATATTGAGAAAAAGTTAAAAAGTCATAAAGTTACTCAAAAAGTTAAAAAATTAACACTATTCACCAAAAGTCAACAATTACGGCTGCACAACTCCCAATCCTAATTTTCCCTTACAAACCAATTTTTACAATTTTTTAATACACATTTTTCTATAAAAAGTTAAAAAGTTAACCCAAACATCCATATTTTTCTCCTTAATTTTTTAGTCCAAAAGACAAAAAGTGTACTTATTTAGGACACCCCAAACAATCCCTAATTAAGCAGTTAGCCTCATGGCAAGCATGCTATCATGGCAGTTACTTACATACATATAGGATGCTAAAGCATAAAAGCTTACCTAGTACTCCGAGCCAAAACAATAGTTAGTTAGTAATCAATTCATGATCCTAGCTATGTTAAGAATGCCTAATGCAACACATGCAAAAATGCAACTAAGATAAGCTTGACTATTCTAAGATGGCATATGGATGCAACACTCGATACATGTATTCAAATAGGAATTAAATACAATGCAGTTAGTATGATGCGCCGAGCCCGGTGCATGCAAAACAGATGAATGGATGTAAACATGCGAAGCATAAGGATGCTAATTAAAATATGCCCTAAAACTAACCATCGAAAGCGGTTAAGTAAAAAGGAGAAAGAAATGGGGGTTGGAAGACATGCATCACACACACGCACCCTTATTACAACAATGCGCCCTCGCGAAGGAGGGTCCGAATGAATATGCTAAGCTAACTACACTAAGCTATTCTAACTAATCTAATAATCTAATTAGACTAATTATTACATAATCAAATTGAATAACTAGCTAACACTAAGCTAATTATTACAACACGTTGACTAATTAACAAATTAGCTAGTTTAATTACAAATTCAAAAGCTAACTAATCAAGTAAAGCTAATTACAAATTACAAAGCCTTAGCTCAGTTCTAAGAGTTCAAAGATGCATGCTCGATCGTTTCGCTCGGAAATCCATTACCATGCCTCATGTTGCCTCTGTTTGCACTGTTTTAGACTTTTGAAAATTGTACCAATCTCCAAAACACCTCTGATCCACCTCACGGACATGCTGAGAGGTCATCAGCCAAGAGGTATGGCCATCGGCCAAAGAATAACAGTCATCGACCAATTTTGAGGCTATCGGCCAATTATTGATAGCCGATCGACACACTAGATAGCCGATCAGCCATATCTTCCTGCAAACTCTCCTTTTTGCTGCAACAGAGCACAAACAAAGGCATGACAATGTATTTGCAAGAAAATGTGTGTGCAACTACACCCCTTATCATGTCTAAGGCTCAAAGGTGTGTAGTGCTCGGCTCTCAAGCCATCAATCACGCATTTCGATGCATGATGGCCAAAGAAGCCAAGTTGCACAAATCAATGCCAAATGAATGCACAAAAACACATAAATACCTTGACCTCTATCATGCATGCTCAAGAGAGTCGGCGACCGAGAATTGAGGCACGTTTCATCACTTCAAGTATGAAACGTCCCTCGGTTCTCGTGTTTGGCTTAACACCCAAACCAAACACAATGCAATGCATGCACAACTTAACAAGACTAACGGTGCAAATAATGATAATGCAATATGAGCATGTAAGCACCATGCAATGCAACATGATTAGCTTATCAAAGCCAATGGCATGCCAACTCAATGCAATGCAACCTAAGCATACAAACAAAGTTAATGCAACATGAGCATGCAAACAACATGCAAGATGGACTTAAACCGAATATGGACAGACCTCAATCATGTCCAAAGCAGTGGCCAAAATGTTCTAAAATGATGGCATGAAGATCAAGATAATGCATGAACATGCATTGGCCCAGCATAAGAGCACAACTTTCAAACATGATTAAGAAGTGACAAACATGGAAGTGTGACAACACTATAAGCTCTGAAATCATGCATGAAATGATGCCAAATCATTCAAACAACATAAGAATAGCATGCTAGGAGGCTCAAAGCTTGAAACTAGCATAGGCACTTGTACTATAGCTATGTAATATATGAAGCATTTGGTGAAGGAAACCCAAAATTGTCCTAGAGCATGTCAAAATGAGTCTAAAACATGCATGGAGCATCACCAAAACAAGCTAGCATGAAGGGTATAAAGCATGGATTTGCAAGGCTAATAAGGAGTATTACACTACACCTATCAAAACCGAGCATGAGGTGACTTCAACAACAAAAATCCGAGTTGTATCATGGCAAAACAAGACCAAAAATACACTGATATGATAGCCCATAAGCTTAGGTAAGACGGCATGCATATAGGCTCATACTTGAAGCATAAAGCACAAACCGTCCAAAGCATTGAAAGAGTGAAAGATGTGATGGCATGGCAATGAAACATGTTCTGAAATCTCATAACAAATGATGTCAAATCATGCAAATAGCCCAAGCAATGCATGCTAGTGACTTGGAAACTCAAAGCTAACAAGCTAGAATGCACTATGGCCATACAAAGCAAGTCATGCATGACCAAAACAACATAAAATAGAGCTAAAGCATGCTAAAACATGAACAAAAGCTTGTTGGAGTTGAGCCAAAATCATGCTAGAATGATGGTCCAAAGCATGTAACATGTTAGGCCAATGAATGGAATTGCACTACAAGTGCAAGGAGCATGCAAAAGGCTATCAAACTAACCCAAAAAAGAGTTATGGCACACGAAATAATGACCAAAAACATGCTGAAATGGAACCAATACATGCTTGACAAACATGCTACTTTATGAGGCATACAAGGCTAGTTTGCAAGAATTACACTGCAACTGTATAAAGCATGCAAGAGGTGAGTCCCCCAATCAAAATCAAAATTATAACATGCCAAAATAACACCAAAAACATGTTTGAACTAAGCTAATTCAAACCACAAGAGCATGCTTCTTTGTAAGGCTAATGAGGCTAGCAAAGAGGATTTACACTACAAGTGCATGAAGCATGCAAAAGGTGATCAAGACAACCAAAAATAGAGTTATGGAAGGTCTGAAAAGTCACAAAAATGAGCCTAAACAAAGCCATAAAGAAGTAAAAACACATGCTCATTTGGTTGGCCATCAACACTAGTAAGCAAGACAAGAGGAGAGGGGACCACCCTATCCTATTTGGAGCCTCAAAACAAGTTTTCTACCACTGAAATTACTCTGGAATTTAGTGGTTCTAAGGCCAAAAATTAGTTGTTTGAAAAGTTTGAAAGTTAGCTCACAAGGCCTTACAAGCCAAAGGGCAAAAGGGAGGACAACCCCCTAGCCAACCAAGGCACAAACCAACACTTTTAGGACTGAAAAACAAAGGAAAAACAGAGGTGTTTTTAGTTCAACACCACCCCAAAAAACAGCCCCAAAGTAGTTGAAAACTATGGCAAAGCTAGTATGCAAAGCAAGCTAAAAGGGCTGACTGATTACCTTTGGAGCCCAGTAGCAAAAAGGCCTCTTTCTTGGCTCAAATGACCTTCTATCAGCCCAAAAATAAGCTCCAAAGGACCTCAGCCCATAGATATGTAACCTTCATGAAGGATGCCTAGGCAAAACTAGAAGTATTTCTCTACTTCTATGCACTTCTATGTACCAAAGAGCAAAAGAGAGAGGCTCTAGAGAGAGAGGCAGAGATTTTTCTTTGAAAATTTTGTAGAGAGAGAGGGAGTTTAGTGAGAGAAGCTCTCAAACTTGTTCAAGAAGTTCTCACCTTTGAATATATGAGATATATGTTCATATATAGCAATTTAAAAGCTTTTGGTCGAAAATATCAGAGTTGGGATAGCTGGAGCTTGCTGGAAATAGCTGGAGGAGAAATATCTTCAAAAAAAATGAATTTGGGTCACTCTTGGCTGATCTGCTACTTGTGATAGCCGATCTGCTACTGTTTTTGGCCGATCGGCCACAAAAATCAACTTTTCAGGCCCAACTTCAAATAGGCATAACTCCTTCATCTGGACTCCTTTGCAGATCATTCTTGTGTCCAAATTGAAGCCCCAGAAGTCTTCTTTCCAACGGTGGTGGCTTCATAGCTTAAATCCAAGTGCATAGACAGATAGGCCTGATTTAGCGAGGACCGCTCGACTCTCTCTTAGCGATTCATACCCAACTTCTTCCTCAACCAGGTTTCTTCCCTCCACTCCTCTTTTCTTCAATTCCAAACCCATAAACAAGGTGTTTTGAAAGATTTTTCAAATATTTCATCTCTCTTTCATTCATTTCCATTTTGTCCTCGCTTGGTTTACCGAAAAGCGCAACATTTGACAAAATGCGAGCCTCGAAACATCGTAGAAGCATCTTTTCAAAAAATATTTTGAAAGAGAGGGTTTTAAGGTCTAAAAACCATTCAAAATAGTTTTGGTCCAAAATGGGGTGTAAGGTTTGGATTTGACTCTCCTTTTGCCGAAGAAATCGAACCTTTGCACTGCACAACTTTCAACACCAAGTAAGCAATTAGCGACGTCCAAGTCTTAAGGTCGGTCAAAAATGGGGTGTCTACAACACCATGTCGATGCTAACCACAATGAAGAACTGCATGTCCTGGAACATGGGAATAGTCGAAGATTTCCTATGAATGCAAACTAATAAACTCCAATAAGTGATGCAAACAATAAGGTTGAGAACAATGAAATTAAAGAAGTGACAAAGTTCAGAAATTGTAATCAATTAAAATTCGAATCCACTCGGGACCACTTGGAATCATGTGTTCTAAAGTTTTTTGCCTTTTTAGAGTCTAGATTTATAGTTATTTAGGCTAGGTATTGAGCTAGTTATTTTCTTGTAAGTTTTATAGAATATCATAAGGGTATTTTGGTAATTTGTAGGCATAGGTTGTACCGCCCATCTATAGTCTTGGAGTCAAGATATACAATAGTTTGTTTTTTTTTCAATCTTACTTTTATAAGTTTTTGGAAATAAAATCTAATTCCCTATGTAGTAGTAGTATTTAGAAGTCCTAATCCTAGTTAGTGTAGGAAATTCCTTGAAGTCTATAAAGCAATGTAATTTAGTTTAATTCAATAAAGAACATGTTTTGATTGTGAAACTTTTGAAGCTCTTTACGAAATGTGATACAATCAAACCCCAGGTGTGATGCTTAAGGCTCCTAGGAGTGAATTCTAGAATTTTCTTCTTCTTGTTATTTTTCTACATCTTAGCTTCTAGTAACACCAAAACCATATTTAAACCATCTTTTTCCATCATTAAACACAGCGGTATTATTACTTCCCTCAACCTTCCAATCCTAGAACCATAAGGTACTCCAACGGCGTATTTTGTGGTTCAACCTACATGTTATTCTTACTAATTATAATTACATTACAAGAGTTTGTGGTTCAAATAAATCTATATGAGAAAGTAAGGAGGTACACCTTTTGTTTATAAACAACAGAGGGCAACATATGACCTTATGAGTATCTTACTACAAAATGAAACAAAGAATAAGAAAGCAAAAGGCATAACATTAATATTGTCCTAGTCAAGCTAAATGAGTCAAGCACTTGCTTTGTCATAGTACTATCAGCCAAGCTTAGTTATCCATCAGTTTATAAGAATTGGTCTCTTATGGATAAACATACTGGCTTGAAAATTTAGAAAAAAACATCTTTGTGGAGTTTTCTTATTTTTGTTATTAAATGATGAAAATCTTGCAAAGTACAATGTCTCACAATGAGCCTTCTTGACAAATGTAAGTCAATGAGACTATTATTGACAAACAAAAAGACCACTAAACGAGTAAATGGGAGGTTGGCTTACAGGCTGTGCCTGTTTCAAAAGCCAGAAGGGTGGAGACCTACCTTTCTATGATTGCAAACCAAATAAATGCTTTTGATAAAGATGATTACTTAACTTAATTGCAGTCAAATATCATTGCTTTTAATGATAACATACCTCTGATTGAGTTTCTGCATTGACATTATCTTCACATCTGACGCCCCGAAGGAACAATTCTCCACCAGAAAATTGCTTGCCCAAGCAAACATTCAAAGTAACTTCTGAGTCATCACATGTAAACCTATAAAGGTAAAGTATTTTCAGATTCTCAAGTCCAGACAACAATGCAATAACTTTCATGTTAAGAATATAGAGCACAAAACACAAATAAAGAAGCATACAATATTTTTATATTTATGTAAATATAGATGATAAAATTATAGAGATTGAAGAAACATAGCGAGAAAATATGCACATCAAACAAAAACACTATCCATTTTGAACCAAAATGTACAGGACAAACCAAGTATCATGATGCTAGAACCCAGTGTAGATAGGATTATGGAGGTTTGTTGGAGAAGGAGAGAGATGTACCAGTCTAGTCGAAAGAGAGAGTGAAAGAATCTAAAACTTACATACAGTTCTCTGTGAAAGTACAGAGATCCAGAACTCGAAATAGAAGCCTCAATCTCAGTGTTGTAGTCATGATGTAAGAGAAGTATGTCCATCTATTCATAGAAGGTGAGCACAAGACTATAACTATATGTATGAGAAGGCTAGCAACAGTAGGGAAATCTGATAGGTTGCTAGAACTGTCTCTTGGCAAGGGATTGCAATGGTGAAGTCTCTCTCTTAGTTGGACTAGTGCAATGTAGCTTGACCCATGAGGGGGGAGAGCACCGTAGCAAAGCCTTCATCTCTAGCCTCTATTCCACAAGACCCTAAAGTTTCACAGTACATGTTAGGAAACTACCTCATCGCCTAGGTGAATAAACAGGTGGTGTAACTCTTGCAAAAAGTAGTCATAAGGTGTGACCTACACTTCCGAGTCCTTGACTCTTGCGAGATGTAAATATTTTACTCTCACAGGTGTCAAGAATGAAACTGAAGCACACAATAAGTGTTGTTGGTCCTCTTAAGCTTCTTTGGTGTGATCAAACAAGTGTCGCTTATCACCAAACATGAGTAGGTGTACATGATGACATGTAAAGCACACATCATTTCAAAATTTCCAATTTCTCCACATCAGGAGAAAATTAGAGTTCTATAAAACTTGGTGCACTAGATGAACTAATAAACTATACCAAGCATTGTCCAAAACATGAAGAAAGCTGAGGGGGCCATCCATCGGTAACACAGGCAAATTCTAGGTTGCGTCACTATCCCAAGCAGAGAAAGAACTTGTCCTTAAGGTTAGTGTCAATTTCATTTATGCCCTTACTATTGACCTAAGCAAGAAACCAAAAATCTATACCTGAACCAGTTACATAGATGGACTAGGCATTTACTTATTTTCTATAATTACCATGCCAAGGGGATCCATAATTTTGGCCTATTTAGGGCTGCAATGAGCTCATATTCTTAACTAGGGGGTGGCATTGAATGTTAGATCCTCAGGCTTTTGTGACTCAAAAACAAAAAACAACCACTACCTTAATTAATCTAGAAAATAGTAGAGAAAGTGTAATAAACTACCCTAAACATGCAAAACATTTATTTTGTAGGTGAAAAAAAATGGGCTCATTTGGTGGTTTTATAATATGGTAATATGGCCCTAGAAAAGGCCAAGAATACTTACAGTTGCAGAGCAAAATAATAAAGTATTGACTTCTACAATTAATTTTTTTTTGTCAATGCTGGAAACATAATTCATAAAGTAGTTTAGGTGAATTCATGATTTTAGTGACCTATGATTGCCTATGGTTCTAAAGAAATGAAGAAACTTCATTCATAAAGATCAATGCACCTTACGACTCCAGAAATAACACCTACAATTATACATAAGTAAGAAAAATAAGTGAACAACTATGCATGCATGCATTTATGTATAAAAAAATTTCTTTTCGGCCTATGTGGACATATGTTTGGATTAACTTGCAATTAAAACCAGAGTTGGTAAGTCAAGTTTTCTGGTACTAGAAATAATGATAATTGAAGTTTTTGAAAACTCATTTCAGGGGACTATCTACTTCATTTCATTGAATGTTTTGATTTGTGCTACTTGATCTCAAGAAAGTGACATATGTTGAAGACATAATAACCAACTAAATTGCTGAAATATACACAGCTCATTTGCAACAGGAAAATACCCCGAACTCAAAGCAAACACTTGAACCATATACTCTCTAAAATTGCCATATTGGCAAAGCCAAACAGATAAAAAGAAACCTGTTTTAAAATGTTTAAACTGTCATGATACCAAAAAAGCAAATTTCATATATACAGCTACATAGTCCCCATGGCACAAAGGCCATCCAGAGACACAGCCAATACAACCTAAGGTGTTATGTTTTGCAATGCTTAAGACCTTATAACCCTGCTGGGGCAAGCACAGTTGGCCGAAACCATTTCACCTTGCTAGGAGGTCGAGGGTTAAAATCTTGGCACATGCAAAACTCTAATCAATGTAGAAATAAGAAAAATAAAAACTCTATAGGCAAGAAAGCCCAATATCTTTCCTGTTTGCAAACATGAAAGGAAAGCATAATCCTGATTTGACAATATGATGACTCCTTAATTAAAAGAGCATAATAAGTGGGATTTCACTTCTTTCATGGAGTATTTGACCACAATTACATGCAACAGAAAGCTCTGTAATCCTGCTCCTGTAAGCTCCTTGGTTTGACTTCTATTCCTCATTGTTTTCATTATTCCAGTCATAATGTTTACTAAAAATTGCACTATGCTTCACTATAAGAATAGGAATTTTTTCTAAAAGGAAAAATATATATATATATATATATATTAGAAGGACACAACATTACTTGTCTAAGGACACAACAAAGCCTAATCTATAAACAAAGAATATGCCTTTTGAGAGGAGAAAAAAAAAATGAAAATGAGTCCTTTTCACAGAGAAAAAGATAAAACCTCTTTATATATATATATACATACATACATACAAGGCAATCGATGAGATAAAAATTATTGATCATGATATCCAAGGATAACCCAGATCATACAAGCAGTGATACACAAAATTCCCAACTAATAAGCAAATTATACAAAGGAAATATGGTATACTTGCATGTGTTCTGTCATCCCAATCCGAACAAACAAGAATATACATATATATCAGTTTTCATTTTTTGCATTGTCTGGAGAGTATGATTTTAGTCATCTCTTCAAACATTCACCCATTAGGGTTTTCAAAAAAAAAAATTGGTTTTGAAAATTAGGGAAAATAAAGGAAAATAGAGAAATTGAGAGAGAGAGAGAGAGAGAGAATCCATACCTAATCTCAGGATTATTTGAAGATAGTAGTAGCAGAAAAATGGTGATAGTGGTGCTATTAGGTGTGAAAAGAGAGAGCAACCATGTGAGTAAGAGGAGTAATGGAACACAAATACAAAGATTGAGAGAGAGAGAGAGAGAGAGAGACAAAGATAAAATACATACCTAAATATGGAGGCCCAAGTTCTTCTCAAAGCGCCGCTGATGTTTGGTCGAAGAAGCGGCACAGGCGACTGCGATGACGGAAGAGGAGCAACTTCGGTGACTGCAATCGAGCAGGAGAATCGACAAAGAGGTGCATACGAGGAGTGGTGCGCGGTATATACTGTATAGAGAGTTTGAAAAATTCACTCTGCTGGTGTAGGCCAATTTTTACCTACAAAACTATTTGGTCGGCATTGTCCTTCAATTTACTTAAATTACATTTAAAACGGGGTCGTTTTATTATTTGTGACCAAATTTTTGTAGTCGCTAATTTTTTTTTTTTCATTTTTCTGCTTTTTTTTGGTCTTCCATATTTGAGCTTTGCCGACCAAATTTCAATGTTGGTCACAGAAAATTCTAATTTGGGAGCACTGGTAATTTTAACATTTTCTTAACATATACAAAATGTATTCATTTTGTGGTCATATATAAAATGTATTTATTTTTTTCTTAACATTTTCTTTGACTAAGGATTTATTTTATTGTTAATGATAAGTAGTTATTTTATACTTTGGGAGCACTATGTGATATTGTTTATGTAGTAGATTAAACCAATAGTGTATTGGAAAATTTTATGGATTGAATATAATTAACTTATTATTTTCAGGTAGTTGACAAACTATTTAATGTGATTTGTGATTTCTCATGCTTTTAGCATCACATAGGCAACACCATATGGTACTCTAAGATTATGTAATAATTTCCATTCAAAACAAATCATTTATACGCAATATCATCTCTTTAATATTTTTTGTAAAATAAAAATTAAATAGATTTTATAATAATTTGTGTTATAAATGATATGTTTTTATTTTCTAAATTTAGGAATTTTGATCTATAATTTTTTGTGCTAAAATTACAAACTTATATCACCATCTCGCACCGAGCTATTATACACTATTATAGAATTTTGATTTGTTCCTATTAATAATGATTTTTAATTTCTTATGCTTAAATTTAGCATATAAAATTAAAATTATCTTAATGTTGATCATGCTTTTTTTTTAAAAAAAAAGAAAATTGTAATTAATAAGTACCACCTATAACTTAATTTCCTTGCTCTGCCACTAGCCTCTACAACATCAATCCCACCTCCAATAGAAGTGAACAAAGTCGAGAAGCCAGCAGTGGAGGCTCCACCAACTCCAATCCCTAACCCAAGAAGATCAAGCGTGGTTGGCTTGTTCCCATAGAATGGCGGTGGACCCACCATCAAATTAGTTAAACTGGTGGCGGCTTGATCGGTGTGGAGCCTTAGCCCAGCCGCTACCGATGAGTTGTTCTTCAGTATCACCACTACAAGTCTTATAGTCAGATGTACCCAAATGGTCCTTTAGGAGTGTTTGGGAATCTTAATTTTAGTAATTTTTTTTTAAAAAAAATATCGTTGGAAATTATCAAATAATTTTGTTTTTTTACTTTCCTCCTCTTCTTTCCATAAAAAATTCAGGGTAAATTACACTGACACCCCATGAGATTTATATTTATTACAGTTCCTCTCTCACCTTTTGAAAATTACTTCTCCCTCCCTGAGGTTTAGAGTTTCATTACAGATTCCTTTCTCAGCAATTTAATTTTTTTTAAATACTAATTTTTCCTCACTAGGTAAATTACATTGACACCCCTCACATTTTAGAAATTACAATCCCCTCTCTAAGGTTTAAAGTAACATTACCAATTGCCCCCCCGGTTAGTATTAGTTGAAAAAAAATTATTTGGAAAAGAAATTAATTGAAAAAAAAAATTAATTCAAAAAAAAAATTAATTGAAAAAAAAAATTGTTATTAAAATTTTTAAATTTCTGTTTAAAACCAACGTAAACTCATTTTTTGAATTTAGGCCTCTTAATTTTTAATTTTTTTTAAAAAAAATTCCAAAAATCAAACCATACATAGTGTAACAAGTCCGCGAGGGACCCCGCTACAGTTCGGACTCGATTTGTGTCACGGTTCTTAATCTTGAACCAAAGAGTCCAAATCTGGCAAATCGTTTTGAGAAAACAGATTTTAGGAAAGAAGTGCCAAACATGGACTGCTTTGCCAGATACAGTGTCGCCACCTAAATATTTTTTATGGTGGAATTTAGGAAACCCTGACTCGGGGCCGAAGGCCACATGTCCGTCATCACCAGAGTTGCCTCGGCTCGGGAGCTAGGGTACGATTGGGGAAGGTCAGCTATGAGCACCCCCTCTCGCCCGATCCGAAGATCGGCCTCTACTAACCGTGATATCCGTTTTTGAAAACGTTATGTGTTCATATACCATTTATTAGCCTAGAATTACTATGTTATGCGCACAGCAAACAAGTATAGACTAGATTGCCTAATTTGGAAAGAAACATTGCATATCCGTTTGTTTTGAAAAATATTTTGGAATTTGCTACTCGCAAGTAGGCTAAAATACAGATTTCAACGGGTTTTTCCAACTCAAACAATCCAACCTTCACCCACAGGCATTCAAACAGTTTATCACATAAGCATCTAGCCACATGGTAAGTATGCTATCATGTTAACATTCACACGCATGCGAGATGCTAAAGCATAAATACTTACATCGTACTCCATGCCAAAACAACAAACTAGTTAGCAAACATGCATGTCCTAGTTCATGTTAGATGGGCTAATGCAGCACATATAGGATGCAATTAGATAGGCTCGGCTAACCTAAACATGGTATGTGAAATGCTACAACTATCACGTATTTCAATTTTGAAATTGAAGTACAAATGCAGTTCGCGTGATGCGTCGAAGCCCGGTTGCATGCGAGGCCAAATGTATTGAATGCACGCATGCAATTGCATTAAGGGTATGCTAATTTTAAAGATGCCCCCTAGTCTACCATCATAAGCAGGTAAATAAAAGGAAGAAAGACGTGGGATTTGGAAGACATTAACCCAGTCACGCACACTTATTACACAATTGCCCTCACTCAGAGGGTACAAATAAATATTACAGTCCGAATAACAAATACATTAATTATACAGAATTTCTAATTTAATTAATAGAAAGAATGCCAAAAAAAGGAGAAAGGTGGTACAGCCTCCGCCTCGGGATGCGCGAATGATGCATGCTCGAAACCCGGCTCTCCTGGAAAGCCCGTACCATATTACTGCCGCCTCTGTTTATACTGCCCTGTCTCTCTGAAAATTGCCAAAGCCCTAGACAGGTTCCTTGTATGCTGCAGAATACCACCGGCTGGAGGAAATTCCCACACGGCCAAATGTATATTCCATCGGCTGCTGTTGAAGTTATCGGGCCATTCACACATGCCCGGTCGGCATTTGGATGCTGCCGGTCGCAGAAGATTCCTGCAGAGGACAGTTTGACAGCAACAGAAGACAGACAGTATATGGCATGGGATTTCAGGCACATGTTGAGCACAGTCATGTTTCCCATCACGCTCTTGAACTCAGGAGAAGCATGGCCCTCGATCTTCGAGCCATCAATGGTGCCATGATAGCCCAAGAGATCAAGCTTGCCACTTGATGTAAAAATGCATGCAATCACACAAATGAGGACAAGACCCTATTCATACCGAAGTCAAGGGCCCCGTGTGACCGAGAGTTCAAGGCCACATCTACATCACTTATAGTATGAATGCTCCTATGACCCTCATACTTTAGTTTGACACCCCAAACAATAATGCAATGCATGTTATGGGAACAATGACTCAAAGGTACAACATGAGATTGGAATGCAAGGCATGCCAAATGCCATGCAACTAATATGGCAAGTATGCAATGCTAGGCATGCAAGATGCAAATGCAATGCAAACATGGACAATTTAAACAATAGGGTCAACATGTTACAACACCTAATGGAGCAATCATGCAATGGACATGAGACAAGCATGCAATGGTGGACTTGGACCATAAAGGGGCAGACCTTGATCCACCCCAAAACAGTGGCCAAAAGTGCCTAAAAAGGTGGACAAATACTCATGCCAACAAGCAAGCCAATGGTCCTAAGGTTAAGGCACAAAAGGGGGCACTTCACTTCCACCAACATGACCACTCATGGCATGAATTGGACAAGCCAAAACAAAAACTTAGCATGCAAAAATAGACCCCCAAACCTACTAACATGGCAGCTAAAGTGGCTCCAATGAGAGGCATGCACCAAAGCTCATATATAGGCATAAAAGGGCATACCCTCAAAGCATGGAAGAGGTCACTTATATACACATACAACCTGATTTATGGACTGAAAAAACGATCCTAAATGATGCCAAATCATGAGGATGGTCTAAGCTATGCATGCTAGAGGCCAAAATGTTCAAAGCTTACAAGTCAAAACACAAAGAGAGGACACCAAATAAGGCAAGCATGACTGAAATAGATGGCCAACAGGCCGTAAACATGGTAAAATAATGCCAACACCTTCATGGAACTAATCCAACACATGCAAGAATCATGGCCTAAACACAAGATGCATTTCTAGGCCAACTAGGGAGATGTAAAGCAAGTATGTTAAGCATGCAAAGAGGCACAAATCCGACAAAAAACAGAGATTACAAATGACCTAAAAACACCCAAAAACCTCTGAAAAAAGGCCAAAACCAAACAAGCATGCATGTTACCCTTTAAGCCAAAATGCAAGGAAATAAGACAATGAAGGGAGAGGGGTGTCCCTCCCCTATGCAAGACTTCAAACCACCTTCCTCACCGCTGAAAATCCACTGGTTTTCAGTGGTGAAAAGACCAAAACACTTAAGCGAACAAGGCCTTACCAAGGAGGCAACAAAAAGGCCAAATAAGGCCTAAGAGGGTGAGTTTGAACTCAAACCACAAAAGACCCTTAATGAAAGTTCTTAAGCATGAAAATATAAGTCTTTTTTATGTTATGCACAAAAACTAAATCAGCAAGCAAGATAGGCAAAAGACTAATGCAAGTTTGGGGAAACTAAAGCAAAGTGCTCACCCTTGAAGCACACCTCAAGAACAGCCAATGCAGCCCTCTTCTTTTGATCAAAAATAGCCCAAAAACTCAAGAATCAACCCTCAAAGTCCCTCAATCTCGGAGCAAGGTGTAATAGTATGTGTATTAGTGCAAAAGTAAGGTAAAAGCACACTTTTAGGCCAAGAAACACACACAAGGGAGGAGAGAGAGGGAAATATAGAGAGAGGGTGTATCTATATGTATAAGCTCTGGTTTTTCCTTCAAAGTTTCTAACCTAGAAAAAGGAGAAGACCTTTCCTCTTATAGAAGTCCCTCTTGCCAAGCTTACACAACAAGCTTGCTTAGAGGGAGATCCCTCCATACACGTGTGTGGAGGGGAGCAGAGTTGGTGCCAGCTATCACAGCTGGCACAAAATATCTACATAAAGTAGATGAACAGTAGTCGGCTGCCCAAAATGTCATTTTGACAAAATTGAGTGCCGACCGGCAACAAATAGTGTCGACCGGCAATATAGATTGCCGATGGCAACAAAAACCAGCCGATGGCCTCTGGCCATGGCCGGTGGTGTGTGGGGATGCCTCACAAGGCATTCCCTGCCCCTCCAAGGCAAAACACAAGTGTTTGGTGCAAAACCAGACACTAAACAGTCAAGTTCGGAGATTCTGAGGCAAGGCGCGTAGCCGAGACCTCCGGGAACTCCAAACGAACACAAACAAGGGTAGTCACCAAGTGTTCCAATGGTGACGTCCAAGTCTTGAGGACGGTCAAAAATGGGGTGTCTACACATAGCCTAAGAATCTTTTGATAAGTCATTTCTTACGTTACTAACTTATTTAATTATTTGTTAATTTTACGATATTTTTACTATCTAAGACCTGTTTGGTAATCATTTCGTTTTCAGTTTTCAATTTATATTTACAAAAATTTTAAAAACTATCACAAAAACTTGTTTGATAAATTTTTTGGTTTATAAATTGTTGTCTCCATTTGTAAATTTGAGAAAAAAACATAAATTCAAAAAATGAGTTTACATTGGTTTTTAAACAGAAATTTAAAAATTTTACTAACAAAATTTTTTGCAATTAATTTTTTTTTTCAAATAATTTTTTTTCCAATTAATTTTTTTTTTCAATGAATTTTTTTTTCCAACTAATACTAATCGAGGGGGTAATTGATAATGCTACTTTAAACCTTAGGGAAGGGATTGTAATTTCTAAAATGTAAGGGGTGTCAATGTAATTTACCTAGTGAGGGCAAAATTGGTATTTAAAAAAATTAAATTGCTAGGGGGGGAATCTATAATGAAACTTTAAACCTCAGGGAGGGAGATGTTATTTGCAAAAGGTGAATGTGAAACTATAATAAACATAAACCTCAAGGGGTGTCAGTGTAATTTACCCAAAAATTAAAAAAATCAATTTCCGAACTCCCCCCTAACTCCAAATGCAAACCAACACCCACAAACCATTAAAACCAATGTACTAACCAATTAGGGAAACAGGGGAAGACCACAGCACAAAACATAAATGGAGAATTAGAAACAATAGTCCATACCCAATCTTAGGTAACCAAAACTAGCAGATTAAAATGAAAATTGTATCGAACAAATCAAAAATTTCTACTAGCATTTTCATCGACCCCTCCCCTTCTTTAATCCGCGTAGTTTTGTAATCTTTACAAGTTCAATATTTCTCATGAAATCACCAATTGAAATCTCTATAACAGATGCATATGATTTCACCCAAAAGGGCCATTATTGAAACTTCTACTGAAATTTATGGTTAAATCTGAGTTTGTCCATTAGAATAATATCAAAATAAATCTTTTACCTAAATTTAAGTAAAAATTTGAGCAAGAGCTCGACATCAACAACACTTTTCATTTCTTTGAATATATAGTACTCTGCATGATGGTGAATGAAATAGAAGCTAACAAGAAGGTCAAAGCCAAGAAGACGGGCGATGAATGGATAATTTCGATTAATAATAAGCTGGCTGAAGTGAAAAGGCCATTGAAATTGAGTATCTACAAAGTTCCGAATAAACTTGTAAAACTAAAGGAAGAAGCCTATACACCTAGTATTGTCTCCATCGGACCTTTTCATCATAAGAACAAGGAGTTGCTCGCTTTTGAAGAGCACAAACGGCGATACATGCTACATCTTTTTATGAGAATGTCTGAAAGTGCACAATCTACCCTCGAGGAGTGTGCCACTGTCATACTAGGTTTGGAAGGAGAAGTTCGAAGATGTTATTCAAAATATATAGAGTTCGATGCACAAGAGGTAGCTGAAATATTGCTAGTTGATGGTTGCTTCATACTCGAACTCTTTTTGAGATACTCACATAATAAGTACTATGAGGAGGAGAAGAAAGTTCACGAGACTGTTCTAACTCTTCAACATGATTTAGCACTACTTGAGAACCAAATTCCATTTGCCGTTCTGCAGATTTTGTTCGATGTTATAAAAATGAAAATGCCACAGCCACACTCATTCAGTGAGCAGAATATGGTCACTTTAGCATTAAACTTTTTCAAATCGGCTTTGAGTTTGAGCAACCTAGCAATTGAAAGTAAAGCCTCGAGCCTCTCTGATCTTTATGACCATTTACTTTGTTAGGGAAAATATATGATTCTCCACAAGTAAATCAATTAGTGGGAATAAAAACTAATGCGAAAAAACTAAATCAAAAGTAACACAAGAATTTTTATATGGTTCCCTCAATGTGAAGTACGTCCACGGGATCGAAATCCGATTCCACTATCAACCAAAGAGTTTCCAAACGATTACAAATGAGACACGAATAGCCTCACAAAACCACCCTTAAGATAAGTTCTCTTAAGATTCCAATGTGGGACAAGCCTTGCAAGGAAACCCACATATTATATTTTTATTTGTCAATTCCACGAACCTAAAAATGACGTCAACTTCCCATTCACTTAGAAATGCTTTTGATGAACCGTCTTCACCGTTTGACTTGCCATACGGCAAGGAACACGTCACATCTTTGGACGCACCACAAAAGACGTGTGGGCCCTATCCAAATTTGGGCTCGAAGTTGGCCCAAAATAAGCCTATAAAAACCAAATTTTCCAACAATCCCCCACATGAATGGAATTTGATGGAGAGAAAATGCAACAACATGATCTAATTACAGAGAGTACAGAAATTGAGAATATTCTACAAAGGATAGATAGCATTTGGCTTTGAACCTTCCCTTGTGAGACACTATCGGATTTACTAGCTAACCAGTGAACATGATGTCTTGAACTGTTCAGCTATTTGTGTAAACCAAGACAATAGAACTCACACAATATATTACCAGACACAGTTTAATTCTCACTATTGTGTTCATTTTGGCCCTAAACAACTTGGTCTTTCATGAGTGTTCTAGAGAATTTTAGCCCTTCACAAATCTCATAGAACTGGCCTAGTTCACACTCATATAGGTTATTCTTAGGAAGAGTATCCTGCTATACACCACAAGGTATTCCTAGATATAAGAATCATTAAAAGTATTACTTAACCTAAAATGCTGCAGACATCACTATTTCATCATAGAAATGGGTAGGAGTTTGACTACCTATAGGTACCCCATTTTTTACCGTCCTCAAGACTCGGCTGTGCTTGCAGGTACATCCAGCCACAAGTTCGATTGCTCATCGGGTATTCGACTTTCGCAGCAGAACGTCACAGGTTCGAGCTTTCCAGACCCTGTATCCTTTCTGCCCCATTCTTGGACCATGGCTTGGTCCTTTAAGAGTGTGTTTCTTAGTGCACTACCGGCCACCTTTTGGACCTGCCGGCCATGCCTTTGTTTCTACCGGCCATTGATTGAGCCTGCCGGCCATCAATGAGCCACTGCCGGCCACTGATGATGGCCGGCAGAATCCCTGTCTCAGTAGGTTTCACTCCAGATCTTTTGAGCCAGCTAGAATCCTTTTATCTCCCCTCCATACACGTGTATGGAGGGATGAAGCTCTTGCCAAGCTTCTTAAAGAAGCTTTGCATTGTTTTCCTTCTATATAAGGAGGGAGCCTCTCTCCTTAGCAGAGGTTCAGCATTTTGAGAAGAAATATCTCTCTTTCTCTCTATATTGTTGTTGATTTGTGCCTTGAAGTCCATTTTCCTTGCACTTTTACATTACAACACTTAGAGATACACCACCACCATTGGACTGGGGTTCTTGGGAGGTTTACTTGAGCTCTGAAAGTGAGGTTTTATCCTCTGAAGTTGCTGATTTCGAAGTTGATCTTCAAGGGTAAGTATTTCCCCATTTTTAGCACCTTTTTGTACCTCATTTTGGCCATCCTTGCATATTGTTTTAGGCCTTGTCTTCAACTGAAAAAATTCTTGTATTTAAGTTCTTGTCGTGGTTGTTTAAGGTCTTTTTTTCTGTTAAGGGTCTTCAGCCCTCTTGTATGCCTTGTTTGGCCTTGTTTTGAGCCATGCCTTAAGGCCATCGAGCTAGCCTTGGTTTGGCCTTCTAACCATCAAAATCCAATGGATTTTCAGTGGTAGGCATGTGGTTTTGAGGCCTCAAATCAGAGGGGGTGACCCCCTCTCTTTTTATTTTTGTTTGCTTGCATTTTTGCCCTTCCAAAGGAGCTTGCATCTCTATGCTTTTGAGGCCTAGCTCAGGCACTTTTTTGTGACTTTTAGGACCTTTTTTAAGTCTGTCCATGGCTGGTTTGGTCATATTTTTCATGCATCTTGTATGTGTAGTGCAACCCCATTTGTAGTTCACTAAAGTAGCATGTCTTTCTTGCATGTGTTGGCTCCATTTCAGTAGGTTTTTGGTGATGTTTTACTATGCCTTAGATCTGTTTTGGGTTGATTTGGTCACTTCATGCATGCCTAATACACTTGTAGTGTAAAGCACTTAAACTAGCTCTATATGCTTCATGCTTTGACATGTCATTTTAGCTTGTTTTCTTTCCATTCCAGTAGGTTTTTGGTGATGTTTTGCCATGTCATACCTCTATTTTGGTTTGGTTTGGTCACCTCTTGCATGTTCCATGCACTTGTAGTGTAATCATCTACATTGCCTTAACATGCTTTGTACTTTAAGCTATGTTTTTAGCATGATTTTGGCTCAACCCAAGGAAAATTTTAGCCTTGTTTTACCATTCTAGAGGTCTAATTTGTGTTGTTTTGGTCATGCATGACTTGCTTTGTATAGCCTTGGTTCAATCTAGCTTGTTGGCTTTGTGTATTGAGTCCACTAACCTGTGTTACTTGACCTATTTCAATGATTTGGTATCACTTGTTATGTTATTTCAGTCCATGAAATGTGGTCATACACTTGCATTTAACATGCTTTCAATGCGTTGGAGGGTTTGCCTTTTTATGCCTTAACATGAACCTTTGTGTATGCCTTCATACCTTTGCTAGCGAGCCACCATTTCAAGGTGTTTTGGGGGTTATTATGCCATGCCTTAACTCTGATTTCTGTTAGTTGAGTCAGCACATGCTTGGTCTTAATAGGTGTAGTGTAATCCACCTTATTTGCCTTATATGCATCATGCCTCATGCTCACCATGCTAGCTTGTTTTGGCTTACTTCCATGCATGTTTTAGTATCACTTTAACATGTTTTAGGACTGTTTTGGATTGCCCTTGCCATATCCTTCATGCTTTGTGTAGCTGCAGTGTAATTGGCCTTGCTAGCTTTGTGTTTTGATGCTTCATGCATGCTATGTTTAAGCTATTTAGATGATTTGGCATCATTTAATGTTTCATTTCAGAGCATGTAGCATTGCCATATTCTTACTTCATTCATGCTTTAAGTGTCTTTGAGTGTTGTGCATTATTGCCTAGTTTATGGCTTAGCTTGTATGCTTGCGTGCCTAGATATTTGAGCCTTCATCTTAGCATGTTTAAGTCTTTGTTTAGACCTAATTAAGCTCTGTCCATGCCTAATTCATGCACTTGTGTCATGTATTTCAAGCCTCCTTTGTGTTACTCTTTGCTAGCTTTCATGCCTTAGGTCCTCTTGCATGCCTTACTTGTGTTGTTTGAATGATTTGGCATCATTTCACACTTGATTTCAGAGCTTACCTTGTTGTCACATATCCATGCTTGTCACACTTTAAGTGTGCTTAAGAGTTGCATCTTTATGCCTTAATTCTTGAGCCAATTGGCATGCATGTTTGCCTTGCCTTTTCATGCTTTTCATACTATCAATTCATCACTTTTGGCCACTGATTTGGGCCTATTCAAGAGTTGTCCATTTTGGTTTAAGTCCATCCCCTTGCATGTTGTTGCATGCTTGTCTTGCATGTTGTTGCATGCTATGCATGTTTGCATGTTTAGAATTGTATGCCTATTGCGTGTCAGTTGCATTGCATCATGCTCATATACTTGTTGCATGTTTGAGTTATTGCATTGCATGTTTACATGCTTAAGTCAAATTGCATGTTTGCCATGCTTGTGTTGCATTGTTGTTTGGATTAAGTGTTAATCTGAGCACGAGGAACGAGGGACGTTTCATACTTCAAGTGATGAAATGTGTCTCAATTCTTGGTCACCGACGCTCTTGATGATTCATGATAGAGTTCTAGGCACTTATGTGTCTATTTGTGCATTCATTTCACATTGATTTGCACAAATTAGATCTTTGGCCATCATGCATCGAGATGCGTGATTAATGGTCGTGGATCTGACTATGCCTCTCCCTTGATGTTTCGAGATGATATGGGATGGCATAGTGCGTACATACCCTTGGGAGACCCTCCATTTTCTCTGTTTTGTGCTCTACTACAGCTTGGTGTCCCAGCACATCAGTGGCCTGCAGTGCCTTGTTGTTGGCCGGCACCCCTTCATTTTTGGTTAGCAGTGGCTCCCCATGGCCGGCAGGCCACTGATGCACTCCCCAGCATGTTTTTGGTAAGGTTCAGCAGGAATTCCTTGAGGACACCCTGCAGACAGAGCCTCTAAAGAGCAATCGGAGAGCTTACCGGGACGGGAACCGAGCATACATGTTCACCTTCTTCAACTTGCCGGGGCAGCATGGTTTAATTGCTTACTTGTTAGTTAGCATTTGGTTTTGTAATTAATTAATTTGTTAATTAATTAAGTTTTGTAATAATTAGTTCTAGCTAGTTATTCAATTCAGTTATGTAATAATTAATTAGCTTGTTAGTTAGTTAATTAGCCGGCATGTATTATTTATTCGGACCCTCCGTCGAGAAGGCCAATTTTGTAATAAGTGTGTGTGAGTGTGTGCATGTCTTCCAACCTCCATTTCTTTCTCCCTTTTACTTACTTGCTTTTGTTGGTTAGTTTTAGGTCATGTTTCAATTATCATACTTATGCTTTGCATGTATGCATCCATTCATCTGTCTAGCATCCTTATGCTTTGCATGTTTGCATACATTCATCTATCTTGCATGCACCGGGCTCGGCGCATCATACTAATTGCATTGTATTTCAATTCCAATTTGAATACATGTACAAAGTTGTATCTCATATGCCATTTTAGAATAAGCCAAGCCTATTTCTAATTGCATCTTGTATGTGTTGCATTAGACATTTCAAACATGAACTAGGATCATGCATTGATTACTAACTAGTTTTCGGTTTGGCTTGGAGTACACTGTAAGTGTTTATGCTTTAGCATCTTGCATGAGTGTAAGTGCTGCCATGATAGCATGCTTGCCATGAGGCTATTTGCTTATGTGATATAACTGCCTAAATGCCTTTGGGTGAAGGTTGGATTACTTGAATTGGAACAATTTATCAAATCCGCATTTTAGCCTACTTACGAGTAGCAAACTCCAAACCATTTTCCAAACAAACGAATATGCAATGCTTTGTTCCAAATTAGGCGATCTAGTCTATACTTATTTTGTTGTGCGCATCACATAGTAACACTAGCTAATAACTGGAATAAGAATGCATGTATTTTCAAAAACTCGATATCATGCTTAGTACAGGCCGATCTTCAGATTGGGCGAGCGGGGGTGCTCATAGCTAACCTTCCCCAATCGTACCTAAGTTCCCGAGCCGAGGCAACTTTGGTGATGACGGACACGTGGCCTTAGGCACGAGTCAGGATATCCTAAATTCCCCCAAAATAAAATATTTAGGTGGCGACTCTGTATCTGGCAAAGCAGTCAATGTTTGGCACTTCTTTCTTAAAAATCAGTTTTCCAAAACGATTTGCCGGATTTGGACTCTTTGGTGATTTATCAGTCTCGTATTGCACTTTGCGGGATTAGATTCAGAACCGTGATATTTGAGTCCGAACTGTAGCATGAGGCCCAAGGGCGCGTCTACAGTTTCTGGTGACTCTGTTGGGGAGTTAGAGAACTTGACTCAAACTCATGATATCTTGTTTTGATTACATCTATGTGTTTCTTTGCATTTGCATTTGCATTAGTGCGCCTAGGACACCGTGTTTGCCGTATGCTATTCCTGAACGGTTTGCCGGAGGCTTGCTTTGAGAAGCGTGCCATAAGGCTGACCGGTTGTGGGCTCTTCCATGACAGGAACACAAACCCCGATTTTTACCGGGGCACCCTTTTTGATCATTCGACCTAGTGCATATTCGAAATCCATAGTGACTATTCCAAGCTAGGACAGGTTGCTTACCCGAATGTAGGTTGTTTGAAACTGCTGTGTGCGTAGTGAAACCCTTGCTTCTGACAAAATAGGATAGGGAAACCCTACCCCCAACATAGGGGTGTTTTGGCTCTCATTTGCTCGCTATGTGCTTTTAGAGTGTATCTCTACAGGGAATGCATATATCAGTTTGCAAGTCGGAGTATCAGGTCTGCGGGCATCAGTGTTTTGAGAATTAGTCATATCTGTGGGTATCACATTCAGTTTTGGGGCAGTGATTTGGGAACAGTGATCAATGGTTGAGGACAGTTCTTTCAACTTGTGTGGGCCAACTGTGTGTTGTATTTATTTAAGCTATTATGCTGTCCGTTTGTCTGTTCATTATTTCCTTATTATGCTTTATTTATCTTTTTGCAAGGTAGTTTAGCACTCCGGGTTAGAGGTCGTAGACTTAATCGATCCAGGGATCTGATAGACGGACAACCAGTGTACTACTCACTACCCCCGGTTACCAGATGGAGGGCAGTCAGGCAGAGGATATCAGTTCAGCAGTCAGTACAAAGGGCTGTGTCTACCCCACCTGAGTACAGTAGGGATCAGAGTTTTATTTCTCCCGCAGAGAGGGAACATATACCGGTTATTTAGATAGATCCATACAATATGGCAAGCTTAGAGGAGATGGTGCGTCACCTCCAAGAAAGCATGAAAACTATGCAGCAGGACGCTGCCCGTTAAGCAGAATCTGCCAAACAATAAGCCGCGGTCATGACCCAACAGGCAGAATTAATCACTAGGCTGCAGCAGCAAACTGGAACATCTACTTCACACCAGGTTCCTCCCCCACCAAGAGTTCCCACACTCGGGGAGACAACTAACGTCCAGGATGATACGGACATTCTAATCGGGCCGGCTCTGCCCCCGGTTTTACCCCTGCTGTCCAAAACACCCACCAACCTGCCAGATGCTCCTTTCGAGGTCGAAATGGACCCCTACAGCACTGAAAGTAAGCAAGCTTGGAAAGCTGTTCAAGAAGTCTCAAGGGGCTCATTCCATTCCAGATATTGAGGATAGGTACATCGACTCGGCCGTGACGCTGCCAGACCGTTTTAAGATGCCACATATTGACGGCTTTGACGGGTCGGGGGACCCTATGGTGCATTTGCGGTTGTTTTCAGACGTACTAAGGCCAATGGACCTCACCAGATTACAGAAGCTTTCTTTGTTCGGCCGGACCCTGTCGGGTGTAGCGGCCATTTGGTATGCAAAATTGGAAGATTCCATCAAGAGGAGTTTGGAGGAGATGGCCGAGGCCTTCATAGCTTAATACTCATACAATACACAGATCGAGATTACGACCCGTGATCTTGAGACAACCAGGCAGGAGCCGAAGGAGAGTTTCTCTGATTTTTTAGCCCGGTGGAGGGCCAAGGCCTCGATGATGACCATCAGGCCAGTTGACAAAGATCAAATACGGATGGTTGTGCGTAACCTCCAGCCCAAGCTTATGCAGAAGATGATCGTTCTCCCCCTCCCTACCTTTGCAGACCTACACGAGATAAGGGTGCAGATCGAGGATGCTATGAAACAGGGTCTGATTGACCAAGACCGAGAGCAGCTCAAGAGGGCATTCAACCGCAGTTCAAATGCAGGCACAAGCAGTACTGCAGCTGGCAGGCCTTCAGATGTGAGTATGGTTGCCACCACCAATACCCCGAGAACCCTTGCAGCTACGCCATTCACCGGTGCGTCCAGAAGTAGCTCACAAACAACCAAGTATTCCTCCCGAAACCAAAGAACCTTCACTCCACTATACATGCCCCCGTCCAAAGCTCTGGGGGTTTTGATCAGGAAACGGCACTTAAAGCCCCTAAAGCCGCGACCACTACCAGACAGACTCCCTGCTTCCCATAACCCGGCCAAGTACTGCGCCTATCACCAATAGCATGGTCATGACACTGATCAGTGCTTTCGATTACGTCATGAGATTCAGGATCTCATCGACAACAGGGTGATCATGCCCCCGAAAAAACCAAATGTCACAACCAAACCTCTCCCACCACATAGCTAAGCTCCACCTTCCAAACGTATCAATTTCATCGAAACTGGGGTTGTGTCATACGACTCCAGCATATATATCACCCCTTCTCACCTACCCAAGCTGGAGGTGTTCATTCCTGGCAGTACTGACTTGTGCGTGTTGGACATCTCCCAAACCCAACTAGAAACGGTGGTGGTAACTATCGGAGATGGAACTGGGTCGACTCTGAGAATAGATGAGGATGAGCAGTCAGAACCTGAGGGGTCTGCAAGTTTCAAGTACAGCACGAGCGGTTACATCACATCAGTAGGCCAGGCTAGGCCGAGTGTGGAATTGCCAGTAGGGCCAGAGATTTGTGTAGTACGAGAGGATGGACCTAACCAAGGGCTAGATGACCTAGCGGATCTGGAAGAAGACCTTGTAAATCTGCAGTTCTTTGAAGAGCAGGATTCAAGGGACGTGGCAGTCAATTGGTTTGATGAATTAGCAGAGTCTACTGGGTGGCTTGACGACTAACCAGATGTTGTTGAACAACCTCAATTAGAACAAGGTCCGTCAGACATGGAGGCATCAACAGTGGCCGGAAGGGTCGGGAATTAATCTGCACTACCGGAGAGCACCGGTCATAAGAATTTTGCTCAGGATCAGAATATTCTGGGTATAGAGGATGTTGAACAGCAAGCCGCACTGAAACAGTTCGAGTGAGAAAGGACCAAGGATTCTGAAAGAGTCAGGAAAGCCAAAGCCCCTGAGGGGACAAAACATGTTGTGAGCACGGAAACAGAAGGTACTGTGGGTACAAAAATAGTTGTAACAGAGCCGAACAGGTGCCTGTCAGTTGCCGATGGCATGTGGTAGGAAGATGACGACCTACGTCTTGCCCACACAGATGAAGACTGGGGAACAGCCAACCAGATGATACCTGGTACGTGGGAGAAGTAGACCACATGACTAGGAGCTAGCGATATTTTAAGCCCCCGGACTTAGATCAACCAGAAGCGTCCGGGAAGGACAAGGAAGTGGAGAAACAAAAAGAGAAGTTATTCGAAGAAGAGGCTGTGCTGAAACAGCTGAAGAAGATACAGACAGACATCTCCATCTGGGGACTACTTATGGCTTCACGAGTTCATAGACAGGTTGTCCTTTCGGCAATGGACAAGGCCAAACTCTCTATAGATACCACACCTGAACAGCTGGTAGGACTGGTCTTTCCGGGAGGAGCTTCCCCGACGTTGACCTTTTCTGACAAGGAACTACCGCCTGAGGGCTCGGATCACAATAAACCACTCTACATCTCTGTGGAGTGTAGAAACAGATGGATACCGGTGGTTCTTGTTGATATAGGATCCGCCATTAACGTGTCCCCGTCAAGGACAACAAATGCAATCTGGTTGAAGCCCGTAGACTTTGTGCCAACCATCCAGGTGATAAGGGTATATGACAATACAAGCAGAGAAGTGAAGGGGATTGTGCAGATTCAGATCCAGGTTGGTCTAGGACAACACGATGTCGACTTTCATGTCTTGGACGTTCCCGTAACCTTTAATCTGCTCTTAGGGCGGCCTTGGCTGCACCAGGTGAGGGCGGTCTCTTCCACCTTGCATCAAATGTTGAAATACCCTCACAAGAAAGTGGTAGATATAGTTTTCGGGAATTCTTTAATTCACCCACCGCCAGAGGTGTCCACACCGATTTTGGAAATCGAGCATGGCACGGAGGACGTGTTCCTATCAGGATTCACCTTAGGTGAGGCCCAGGTCATTCAGAACATCTTAGCTATTGATGAGGGATTGTATGTCAGCGCACAGTCAGTGTACCTCATGAACAAACTCCAGCATATCCTTGGGATGGGACTAGGAAGAAGTGGCCGGAAAGGCATTGCAGTATCGGCCGAAGTGCCGCACAACCCGCATACCTTTGGCTTAGGCTATTTTCTTACCAAAGGGGACTGGGTAAGGAAAGGCAAAGAAATGGCTAGAAGAGCCAAAGCCAAGCAGACCGGGAAGCGTTTTGATTTAATGCATCGCCCTATTCAGGGTACTCTGAACGGACGCTTTGTCCAGGAAGGGGAAGACTTTCCATTTTGTGGCTTCCCAGAGCCATGGTTGAACGCAAAAAAGAGGCGCATGCCAGGGTTTGAAATCTTCTTCGACTTGCAGTTATCCGAGGATGATGTCGCCAAGGAGCAGACAGGTCCATCAGCTGAGGTTGAGCAGTGTAAAGAAGGGGATTCTGAGAATGCCAAGTGTGAAATGGGGGTAGCACTGTTCTGTCTACTATCAGATCCTCCGATTTTACATGAGTGCTTTGGGGATGATCTCTTAGTGTCCATGATCAGGAACGAAACGGCTGCGAGCCCACCTTCAAACATTTTGGATGCATCCGTCGCACCCTCCCTCGTTTGGCAATACGAGGAGGGCTTCTTATCGAGCAGCACCGAGTCGAGTAGTGAGCCGGAATCTGATTCCACCTAGTCTGTAGAGTCAGAATCAGGTTCCAGTTCGTCTGAGTCTGAGTCCGGTATTCTTGGGGGTGATAACCCAGATGCCACAGTTTGGTCTAGGTCTTCTTTTTCTTTCTCTTTTGAGTCTGTTGTAACAAAAGAGTTAGATGGACTGGATGAAGTGATTAATGAGAATGGAATAACTGTGGCTTCTGAGTACTTTTCTATGCCTTTGATTTATTGTATTAATTAGGACTTTCAAAATTTCGATGAAAACGACGACGAAGAAATTCCTCCGATTTTGAAATATTTGCTTGAACAAGAGCAGGAGAGGTTTGTAAAACCGCTGGTTGATGAAATCACCCAAACTAACGTTGGTACTGAGAAGGACCCGCAGCTGGTCCAGATCTGGTCCACGTTGTCTTTGGAGGAGCGCGAGCACTTAGTCGCTTTATTAAAAGATTTCAAAGATATTTTCGCGTGGTCCTATGAAGACATGCCTGGAATTGATCCTAAGATTGTACAGCATCGGATCCCTCTCGACCCAGAGGCCCAACCTGTCAAGTAGAAGCTCAGAAGGATCCGTCAAGATTGGGCTATCAAGATCAAAGAAGAGGTCACCAAGCAAATTGACGTAGGGTTCTTGCTAGTATCTGAATACCCAACTTGGTTGGCCAATATAGTTCCAGTGCCGAAGGACGGCAAAATGCGGGTATGTGTGGATTTTAGGGTGTAGACACTCCATTTTTGACCGTCCTTAAGACTTGGACGTCACCGTTTGAACACTCGGTGATCATCCATGTTTGTGTTCGTTTGGAGTTCCCGGAGGTCTCGGCTACGCGCCCTGGCTCAGGATCTCCGAACTCGACCGTTTAGTGCCTGGTTTTGCACCAAACACTTGTGTTTTGCCTTGGAGGGGCAGGGAAGGCCTTGTGAGGCATCCCTGCACACCACCGGCAGTGGCTAGAGGTCACCGGTTGGTTTTTGCTGCAATCGGCACTTTTTATTTCTGGTCGGCACTATTTGTTGCCGGTCGGCACTCACTTTTGCCAAAATGGCATTTTTGGCCGGCCGACTACTGTGCATCTGCTTTTGCAGATATTTTATCACAGCTGTCTTGCTTTTGGCTCCCCTCCATACACGTGTATGGAGGGATCTCTCTCTTGAGAAGCTTGTCTTGTAAGCTTTACAAGACAAAGGCTCTATAAGAGAGAGCCTTTTCTCTTGGCCTTAGGGTTAGACACTTGAGAGACTTTAGAGATTTTAGACAGCCATTTTTAGGGTTTTGAGTTCTAGGGTTAGAAACCATACACTTTCTATCTCTATATCTCCCTCTTGTGTGTGTTTAAGTGCATTTGTGTCTTACTATTGCACACAAACACATAGTGTTTCACCTTCACTTAGCTATTGAGGTTCTAAGAGGTTGGTTTTGAAGTTTTGGAGCTGTTTTCAACCTAGAAGGAGCTGTTGGAGCACCATTGTTGAAGGGGTCTTCAAGGGTAACAATTTTGCCTCTTTATTCCCCAATCTTGCATTTTATTTCTACCTGTCTTACAATTGTTTTTGAGCTTAGTGTATAATACAAAAAAGTTCTGTTTTTTAGTCCTCTTGATTGTTTATTAAGAGTGTTTTGTGGTTTGGGGGTGTTTGACCCCTCTTAGGCCTTGAAAGACCCCATTTTGTGCTATTTTCAGCAAGTTTCGAGACTTTGGTGTTTGGGCCTCTTCACCACTAAAATCTTGAGGGATTTCAGTGGTGGAGATGGTGCCTTGAAGTCTCCAAAAGGGGAGGGCCACCCCCTCTCCTTGTTGTCCTTGAAAGGGACCCTTTTTGGCCTCTTGAGAGAGCATCATCTTAGAGTATGTATTGATCATGTCTTGGTTGTTTTCCATGCCTATTATGCCATGATATAACCTTGTTGTGTGTTGGTTTTGGTACACCATGCATGCTTAGCATACCTACCATGTAATGCATTGTTATTGCCTTAATATGCCTTAGGTTGTTAGCCTTTGCTCGAGCACGTTTTAGGTCTCATTTTGTGAAGCTTTTGTGCTCATTTTGCCATGTTAGAGGTCTGTCCTAGGTTGTTTGGGTCGGCCATGGCATGCATTATATACCCCCCTTTGCATTTTGGCTTGTTGGCCTCAAGTGTGTGAGTATATAGCATGCATTACTTGCTTCATTCTAATGATTTGGCATCATTTATAGCATAATTTCAGACCTTATAGCATGCTTGCATGCTTACTTTAGATACCTCTTTGAAGCTTTGAAAGCATGTGTAGCATGTTCCATGTTTTGGCCATTATACATGCCTTTGATTTTGATCCACTTAGATGCCATCTAGGGGGTCCCCTTTGCATGGTCTAGGTCTGCCTTGAACCTATTTTAAGTCCTCTTAGCCTTGTGAGGCTTGGTTGGCTTGGTCATGGTTTAAGCTCCTTTGACTTGCTTCAAGCACTTGGGCTATTTGTTTCATGTTTAGCTTGACTTGTTGCTTGGTTTGGCACCATGTTTTAACATGACTTTCAGAGCTTATGTTGCATGCTAATTGTCCATGATATCCATTTTCAAGTGTGCTTGAGAGTTGTACAATTTGTGCCTAAGTGTTGGCCTTTAATCATGTGTATGTGTGCATGTGTATTTGGTCCCTTATTATAGCACTATGGCCACTGTTTTAGGCCTATTTAGAGTCGCCTAAATCATGTATAAGTCCACCTTTTCATAAATTTGCATTGCCTCATGTTTGCTTGTGTGCTTGCATAAGTGTCTTGCCATGCCATGTTGCACCCTTAGCTTGCATGCCTAGGTTGCATTGCATCTTGCATGCATGCCTTATTCCTTGACTTGGTGATGGGAATTGGGCTTTGGTTTGTTTGTTTGGTTTGCATTTCATTTGACATGAAAGTTGCACACTTGATTCTTTGGGCCGTCATGCATGGAAATGCGTGATTGGCGGTCCGAGAATCGAGACACATGCCCTTTTGAGTCACAAACATGATAAGGGACATGATTGGTGCATATATGCCTTGAATTGTATTGCCATGCAAGTTCTGTCCTCTGCTGGTATGAGTTGCAGGTTCTGCGGGCATTCTTTGCCGACCGGCAGTGTACATTGCTGACCGGCAATTATACTTCTGCCGATGGCTTCATTTTGTGCTGGTAATCACATACCACTGCCGGTGGTAGTTCTACTCAGCCGGTGGTGATTCCCAGTATCCAGATAAATATCCCTGAGGTTTTGGTAGCCTCCAGAGGAGCAGAGCAGGGAAAACAGAGGCAGACTATGCATGGCGGCGCAATTCCGAGCAAGACCCGAGCACGCGCTCCATCGAGCTCTCCCCCCGAGGCGATTTATCTGTTTTTCCTAGCTTAGTTAGTTTGTTAATTGATTAGGCAAATTGTAATATTTAATTAGCTTGCGTAGTTAATTAATTTGTATTATTTATTTGGTCCCTCCGGGCGAGGGAAAATCTGTAATAAGTGTGGGTGAGTGGTGTGTATGTCTTCCAATCCCCACTTCTTTCTTCCCTTTTATTTACCTGCTTATGATGGTAGATTAGGGCATGTTTAAATTAGTATACCTTATGCTATGCATGCGTGCATCCATACATTTGTCTTGCATGCATCGGGCTCGGCGCATCATTCTAACTGCATTTGTATTTCAATTTTCAAATTGAATACGTGCATCAAATGATTACATTTCACATGCCATGCTTAGGTTAGCCGAGCCTATTCTAGCGACATTCCGTATGCGTTGCATTAGGCACTTAACATGGACTTGGATCATGCATTGATTGCTAACATGTTCCTGTTTTTGGCACGGAGTACGATGTAAGTATTTATGCTTCAGCATGTCGCATACGTGTGAATGCTACCATAACAGTATGTTTTCCATGCGGCTAGATGCTTATATGAGATAAACTGTTTGAATGCCTGTGGGTGAAGGTTGGATTGTTTGAGTTGGAAAAACTCGTTGAAATTCGTGTTTTAGCCTACTTGCGAGTAGCAAATTCCAAAGCGCTTTTCAAAACCAACGGATGTGCAATGCTTGTTTTCAAATTAGGCAATTTAGTCTATACTTGTTTGTTGTGCGCATAACATAGTAATTCTAGGCTAATAATCGGAATAAGAAAACATAACGTTTTCAAAATTAGATATCACGGTTAGTAGAGGCCGGTCTTCGGACCGGGCGAAAGGGGGTGCTCATAGCTGACCTTCCCTGATCGTACCCAAGCTCCCGAGCCGAGACAGCTCCGGTGATGACGGACATGTGGCCTTCGGCACCGAGTCAGGGTTTCCTAAATTCTCCCATAAAAATATTTAGGTGGCGACTCTGTATCTGGCAAAGCAGTCCATGTTTGGCACTTCTTTTCAAAAAAAATCTGTTTCTCAAAACGATTTGCCAGATTTGGACTCTTTGGTTCAAGATTAAGAACCGTGACACAAATCGAGTCCGAACTGTAGCGGGGTCCCTCGCAGGCGTGTTACATAGGGATCTGAACAAAGCTAGTCAGAAGGACGATTTTTCCTCTGCCGCACATCGACGAGTTAGTGGATTTTACTGCGGGGCATGCATTGCTCTCAATTATGGATGGCTTCTCAGGCTACAATCAGATTGTAATGGCGCCCGAAGACTGGGAGAATACTGCTTTTACTACCCTGTGGGGGACCTATTGTTATAGGGTAATGCCATTTGGGATGAAGAATGCTAGAGCTACATATCAACGGGCTGCGAGCACGATATTACACGACATGATCCACAAAGAGGTTGAGGTGTACGTAGACGCCATGATTGTCAAGTCCAAGGAAAGAGAGGGCCACTACACCGCCTTGCAAAAGTTCTTCCAAAGGATCAGAGAATTCTAGTTGCAGCTAAATCCTCAAAAATGTACGTTTGGTGTTACAGCAGGGAAAATGCTGGGGTTCTTGATCAAACAGATAGGTATCGAAGTCGACTCTTCCAAAATCAAGGCCATCTTAGAAATGCCACCACCAAGGACTGAAAAGGAGGTGCGAGGCTTTCTGGGTAAAGTGCAATTCATAAGACGGTTTATCTCAAAATTAACCTTGACTTGTGAACCACTCTTTGGTCTCCTGAAGAAAGGAACGAAGTTCCAATGGGACGACCGATGCCAAACTGCTTTTGAACAGATTAAGTAGTACTTACAGAACCCACATGTGTTGTCACCACCTGAGCCAGGGAAACCATTGATTTTGTATCTTTCAGTGACTGAAACTACAATGGGCTGCATGCTAGCACAAGAGTCTAAGGACAAAGTGGAGAGGGCCATTTACTATCTGAGCAAGAAAATGCTGGAATACGAAACCCGATACACTCCGCTAGAGAAGGCTTGTCTGGCCTAGGTATAGGCTACCAAGAAGCTGCGGCACTACCTGTTAGCCCACTCTGTAATGTTGGTTTCAAGATTAGATCCCATGAAATATCTCTTCGAGAAACCAGCACTTATGGGTAGGCTAGCCTATTGGTTGCTTCTATTTTCCGAATTTGATCTGAAGTATCTGGCGTGCAAGTTAGTAAAGGGGAGAGCGGTAGCAGAGTTCCTTGCCGATCACCCAGTTGAAGGGAATGAAGCAGTTGAGTACCTGTTCCCAGACGAGGCCATCCTACACATCGAAGAAGAATTTTGGACGATGTACTTTGACAGAGCATCAAACCAATACGGATGTGGGATAGGAGTGTTGCTGATAGCACCCGATAATTCTCGTATCCCTCTAGCATTCAAACTCCAGTTCAAAGTCTCGAACAACGAAGAAGAATATGAGGCATGCATCGCTGGTTTAGAAGCTGCCCTAGAACTAGGGGCAAAATGGTTGGATGTCATCGGGGACTCGAACCTTGTTGTATCTCAAGCTAAAGGAGATTGGAAAGTCAAAGAAGAAAAGATGAGAATTTATCACCAGACCTTGGACTTGCTCATTCCTCGGTTTGAGAAGCTGAACTTCGCTCATCTTTTAAGAGAGAATAACAGGTTCGCAGATTCACTAGCAACTCTATCTTCCATGATAGACATCCTTTTTGGAGTCCGGATGCGTCCGATCATCATTGACTAGAAGTTTGTGCCAGCTTACGAACTAATTGCTACTATAGATGAGGTTCAAGATGAGAATCCCTGGTATTACGATGTTTGGAATTTCTTGGAAAAGGAGACGTATCCACCAGGGGCAAATGCCAAAGATAAAAGGGCAATTAGAAGAATGGTTGTTCAGTTCATCATCTGCAGAGGTAAACTGTACAATAGAGGTCATCTGGGAATGCATAAGCTGTGTGTTGATGCTGAAGAATCGAAGCGCCTGACGGAGGCTATCCATGGAGGAGAGTGCGGAACACACATGAACGGGGTGATGCTAGCTTAGAAAATCCTTAGATAGGATTATTACTGGTCCACCATGGAGAAGGATTGTATTGGCTTTGTTCGGCAAAGCCACAAATGTCAAATCTATGTAAATCGCATGAACATTCCGCCGTCTAAGCTGTACAACATGACTTCGCTATGGCCGTTTTCAGTTTGGGGGATCGACGTGATCGGAGCTGTCACTCCAAAAGGGTCCAATGGGCATGAGTTCATTCTGGTAGAGATAGACTATTTTACAAAGTGGGTTGAGGCCCAATCTTATGCGGTACTGAAAGCTTCACATGTTGCAAAGTTCATCAGGAACAACATCATTTGTTGCTATGGGGTCCCGAACGAGATCATTTCAGATAATGGTTCCCACTTCAAGAAGGAGGTGATTGACTTGTTGGAGAAATATAACGTGGCTTTTCACAAGTCATCTACATACCAGCCACAGACCAACGGAGCAGTTGAGGCCGCCAACAAGAATATTAAACACATTTTGCAGAAGATTGTGGAAACCTACCGGGACTGGCCAGATAAGTTGCCATTTGCTCTGTGGGGCTACCGGACTTCAATTAGAACTTCTACTGGAGCGACTCCGTATTCCTTGGTCTACGGAATAGAGGTTGTTCTCCCTATCGAAATTGAGGTTCCGTCATTACGAGTATTGGCTGAGTGTCAGATAGCTGAGGCAGATTGGCAACAGAGCAGGTTCGAAGAACTCATGTTGTTTGATGAAAGAAGACTGAAAGCACTGTACCATGTTCAAGGTTATCGACGCAGAATCACCAGGGCTTTCAACAATAAGGTTAAGTCCAGGAATTTGAAAGAAGGGGATTTAGTGCTCAAAGACAACCGAGCTCCCATTCACGACCCTAGAGGCAAGTTCAGACCTAATTGGGTAGGCCCTTACATCATCACGTCTATTTGGTCAGGTGGAGTTGTTGGAAGAAATAACTGCGAGCTAAGTATGCTGGACATGAGTCCACAACCTTCAATTTATCCATCAACCACACCTAGGGAAGGATGAAAAATGAGAGATTAAAGAATAGAGAGGTGTATGTTAAGAGAAAAGTGGGAAAAAGGGTTTTGAGAAAAAAAAATCGAGCCTGAGGGCCGAGTGATGTGAGAAACATATGCGAGAAAGGGTGAGAAACATACCTGTAATAGTAGTGGACTCCCCGCCAAGCTAGCCGTCTCCCGGCGATGAAAGGCATCTAAACCTATCAACGTCTCAACAAGCGTCATGGCGATGCAGCTTTTGCCCTCCCTCAAGCCCTCAACAACTTCAATCAAACGAGTGCTAAACCCATCGAAGCCTAGGGCAAGTAAGAAATGAGATAACATGCACAAGCAATGCACATGCCGCCGATAACCCTGCCAATGATGGTCACCGTGGTCACCGGCATCAGAAAACTGACAAACCAAGCTCGGAATGTCTAACTCTCTATCGTGAATCAATGATCGAGCATCACACAAAGTGAGCCCACACATCCGCCCTAATGCTTGGACGTGGCCAAAGCGGAATTGTGGCAAGATTTCTTCATCACGCTCGGATTCCATTAAAGCTTGAAAGTCTTCAAAAGTGGGACACATCTCTTGCCCGCCGAAGCTGAAGACGTGTGTCACCGGATTCCAAAACCTTGCCGCGGCATGAAGAAACAGAAAACGCAGCGGGGTGCGACTCAACGTGAATAGTGCACTTATACCAAAACCCCGAAAATTAACCTTTTCCGAGCCATCTAAGTTGGCAATCCAATTTGTGAGGTTTTGAGCAAGGAATGCTTCCATTTGGTGCAAATTTGAGCTGAAATGAAGAGAATCCCAAAGCTGGAACTCATATAGAAGATAAGGCAGTGAGTGGAGGACAGATGTCGACATTTCGGAGATTCTGCCATCGATGGCTGGCAGTGGCTCATCAGTGGCTGGCAGTGGCACACTGATGGCCGGCAGGCCTTCCTATGTGGCCGGCAGCCTCTCCCTCATGCTCACTGGCCTTCTTGGTGAAGACCCAATTGTCTGCTACAATGAAGTCCTGTTACCTAGGTCTTTTAAGGTCTTGTTTTGTCCTGTTGGACTCTGTCGTGTCTCGTTTAAGACGTATTAGTTTCATTTTTTGTGTCAAGGTTGTAATCATCTTCCTTTCATTTGTCGAGTTGTCATAATTTGCTTATCGAGTTGTTTTATTGTTAGTCGGTTCACTACCTGATTAGTGCAATTTGAGTGTTTGGTTTTCAAAACAAAAGTTCGAACTCATTTACATTGACTGTGTAAAGGGATGCGATGCGACGCGTAGAATGTACAAATGTAACACTTTTTCAACAAAATGCTGTTTTCATTCCATCATAGATTCTTTTTACAAAAGAGCATAGTTTTAAAAAGTAAATCTGCCTAACGCAGTACAATGTGCAAAACTACTAGTAAAAAGAAAAATAAAGAAAAAAGAAGAGCAACGTCTAAATCAGCAAATTGTCTAGATCGGCGCCAATCGCCTCAAGATTGAAAGGTCCTTCTCGTCCTCTTCCTCAACCGAGAGGACTCCGGAACATCGCCACTGTCAGCACCTGACTCTAAAGTCGAGCCATCCCCAACTCCATCGCCATCCTGAGACGACTCTGACTGCGGACTCACTGCCTCATCATCAGACTCATCATTATCTGGGGCAGGCCCCCGTGAACTAGTCCCTCGTCCCGCTCCCCCTGCTGCCTAGAGAGGTGTTGAAGGACCTACTCCTGCTCCTGCTGAGGTACCGGATGGGCCTGGCGTCAAGAAAGAAATCTGAAAAAGGGCAATCCACCAAAATGCATTAGTAATCAAGATGTATCAGATGCCAAGAATAAATGTGTTGTGACCAGTGAATGATTTGTAGTGAATGTGTACTGTGAGCGGTGTATTGGAGCAATGTATCAGATCAGTGTATTGTGAAACCGTGCAAATGATGGCATGTCGAGAAAAGACTGTGTGGCATGAAGTATGGTTTGAAAGAACTGATCGGAATACTGTAAATACTGAGCAAGTCCATGCTCGTCTGCAGCATCCCCATCACCGAAGCCGTCATCTCCAGAGACTGACGAGTGTACTCAATGGGAGCCTGCAAAAATGTTGAAGTCATTAGTTTTCTACGGGATATCTAATGAAATGAAATGACTGTGCAAAGTAAAAAGTGTAGCACATACCGGGGTCGAGCCGTAAACTCCGACAAACTCATGACCAGCTGGAGGAGGAACGAAGGGAATCTAATAAGTCTCTCCAGCCCACCCTCGGCATGTCATAGTAGCAGGCAGCACGGGCCATGCAGTCCCCTGTCTCCCCTCAGGACCTCTCCTCCTACGAGACCTGGTCGCTCCGCCTCTCCCTTTCGCAGTTGGAGCCATCGCTCCCTCTCCTCCTCGAAAACCAATCAAAGGTGGCATCAGATGCGTCCGAATAAAGGCCGCGTAGTCACCCTCGGAGCGGAAGAAATCTGTCTCCAGCCCTACCATGAACTAAATCACTTGGTCAACAGACAACCTATGTGTCTCCCTCATCGATGGTGGAGGTGCCATCGGTACGAATGGAGCAAGCAACCCCAAGGTCTGACGCACGAAGCGCTCACTCAAAAACCAGGCGTGACAAATCGGTCCCTCAAAGAGAATGTGGAACTGAGACATAGTCCGAGCAGTGTGGTACTGGTCTCGGAGTCCTGACGGGATCGCACCTCATGGCTGCCACATGATCTGAGAAAAGAAAATAAACAAGATGACCAGTTGTCAAATAACTAAGGTGGGTGCATCGAGTTAATTGAAATAATCTTATTGCAGACTTACCTTGCGCGCCATGACCGTGTCAAAAAACTGTCGAAAGAACATGAAGCTCTCTCGGGTCCTACAACGGAGCTGGCCGTCGTATACATCAGAAAATGGGACCGTCGCTGGGGTCTCCTCCACAGGCTCCGGAGCAAGTGTCGAGAAGTATGCGTATACCCACAGTTGTTAGAAAAATGTGATTAGCACAGCATATGAACAGATTGTTGAACATATAGAAAGCAGAACGCAGTACAATGCATAACGGATGCAGGCCTAAAGCGGACATTAGATCCTGTGTGTGCAGTGTATGGTATGTAGTGTGTAGCATGTATGGTGTACAGAAAGTGCAAAGCAGAAAGCATACAATGCAAGAGCAGATACAGACGATGCAGAGAGTACAAGTGTCGAACAAAGCAAAAGTACAAATGCTGAGTAAAGCAATGAAAAGGGAAACTAGGTTGTGTACCTCCCAAGCTCGCCAGTAACCGCCGATCAACCTCCCACACATCCGAGAGGTGGAGCTCATGTATCCATAAAGAGTGGTGAGGCCGGCCGCGCCCCAGTCGCAAAAAACGGACCCGTTGGAGTACCACCAGAGCGCCCAAGAAGTACAAACCCACAGTATTCCACCTGTTCAAAAACAAGGTGGTACCAAAAAGGAACAAGAGGAAGCCCCTAGCGTACTGCTCTACCTCCTCATCAGTATCGGGATCCTCCCCTCGGTAGTGCTCCTCGAACCAAGTGTGTCTAACCATGCCAGCTCGAAGAGTAGGTGGACGTGCTCCAAGCAATGTGTCCCAAGCAGCCACCCTTTCTCCCATGTCGGGATCAAGGGGAATCAGATCACCTCCTACGCCTAAGCCAGTGATCATGGCAAAGTCGAAAGGAGTCATGGTCATCTCTCCCGCTGTGGAGAAGTGAAAAGAGTTGGTGGTGTCCTACCACCTCTCCACAAGAGCCCCTAAGAGATGGTGACTCGCTGTAACCCGTGTCAAGCTGCAGCAAAATACGCTAAAGCCAGTCCCGTCGATGATCCGGCGGACCCTCACGAGGAGTACATCATACCAACCTCGAGCAGTCGTAGCACCATAACCTCGGAAGGAGCGGGATCCATCCTATTGAAAATACAATTCAAGACAGATCAGTAGTGTATTGAAAATACAATTCAACACAGATCAGCGGTGTATTGAAAATACAGTTCAAGACAGATCAGCGATATATTGAAAATGCAGTTCAAATCAGATCAATGATGTATCAAAAATACAGTTACGTGCAAATCAGTGGTGTATCGAAGATACAGTTAAATTCAGAATAGTGACGCTTGAGGTGCGCTCGTATACAGCACATACAGGGCAGGGATGCGTGAAGTACAGTTCAATGCAGAGCAATAATGTATGAAATACAGTCAGGTCAAAGCATGCGAAGTGATCAGATCGAAACAGTGCAAGAAATGCAAATAGTTGAAAGTATTACTATAGAAAAGCAAAGTTCATACCTCCATAGCAATGGCCGACAAGTGAGACATCGGTTCCCTCAGCAAGAGGTCGTCTGGCACGTCCTCATCAAAATTAGTAAATGTGTGGATGCCTCCCGCCACCAGTATAATGTGAGTCTCTGGATGATACCTTGCGGGGTCGAAGGGATGAATGCTCAATGGTAAAGGCTGAGGCTTAACTTCTAGCTCAGCCGTAAAGTCTGCCGCCAACTCTACTAGAGGAAGTGCGGGGAAGCCCTCATCATGTGGGACATCATCAGCCATCTAAGATAGATGCAAAATTGAGCCAAAATGAGCAAATGATGAAGTTTTGAACAAACTAAAACCCTAAGAGAGAGAAAATTCAAGAAAAGTTGAAAACCCGGGGAAAATGAACTAACCTCGAGAGAAGTTCGGGGGAAATGATCCTTAAATGCGGGAAATGATGAAAGAAACCTCAGATGCAATTTCTGATTGGTTCAAATCGAAGAAAACTAAGAGGTTTTAACGATTCAAAATTGTTTAGGGTGTTGGGAAACGCGTAGAACGCGCGAATCTAGAGAGAAGGCACACCTAGAGGGCAAGGAAAATGTTTTCTATGAAAGGGTTTGTGAGGAAATGGGTTAATTTTGGGCCTATTTAAAGACCCATGGCCGAAAAGACCATTTTGCCCGAATTTGCCACCGATGGCCGGCAGGGGCACATCAATGGCCAGCACAACTCCACCGATGGCCGGCGGTAGCCGGCGGCTCTCCTTGATGGCCAGTAGTCCTCCACCAGCTTCCTCTGCCTATTTGATCTTGGTATGTGTCCCTAGGTTCCAACAATCCCGAGGAATGCTCAAAATTTGATTCAAAACGCCTCCTTGGAAACCCAGGAATTGTGTCCTCAATGAATGGTGGTCGTCGCCCATCAACAAACACAAGGTGTATCCTTTTTGACGCATCACAAACCTTCCGGGAAGTGAACTGGAAGTCCCCTTTCAAGATGTCTTCATTAAGCATGTTTTTTGTCGTTGTCACCTAGCATTCACTTATTAAAATAAACACCCAATCTTTATATTTGCATTGTATTGCATCTAGTTTATATTTGCATTGTCTTGCATCTTCTTTATATTTGCATTGTCTTGTATCTAGTTTATATTTGCATTGTCTTGCATCTAGTTTATATTTGCATTATCTTGAATCTGGTTTATATTTGCATTATCTTGTATCTAGTTCAAATCTGCATTGTTTTCTATCTCATCAAATTTGCATTGTTTTGCATCTCATTAAACTTGCATTGTCTTGCATCTCATCAAATCTGCATTGTTTTGCATCTCATCAAACCTACATTGTTTTGCATCTCATCAAACTTGCATTGTTTTGCATCTTGCATTACACCCTTATTTAACTTGCGCTGTTACGCTTGTTATTTTGTGTTGTTTCGTACCTTTATTTAACTTGCGTTGTTACGCTTGTTATTTTGCGTTGTTTCGCACCATTCTTTAACTTGCACTGTTACGCAGGTTATGTGCGCTGTTACGCACTTATTTTCTTTAACTTGTGTTGTTACGCAGGTTATGTGCGCTATTACGCATTTATTTCTTAACTTGCGCTGTTACGCAGGTTAGGTGAGCTGTTACGCAAGTTATGTTATTTTCTTTAACTTGTGCTGTTACGCAGGTTATGTGCGCTGTTACACACTTATTTTCATTAACTTGCGCTGTTACGCCGGTTATGTGTGCTATTACGCACTTATTTTCTTTAACTTGCGCTATTACGCAAGTTATGGGCGCTATTACGCAAGTTATGGGTGCTGTTACGCACTTATTTTTTTTAACTTGCGCTGTTACGCAGGTTATGTGCGCTGTTACGCACTTATTTTCTTTAACTTGCGCTGGTACGCAGGTTATGTGCGCTGTTACGTACTTGTTTTCCTAACTTGCGCTGTTACGCAGGTTATGTGCGCTGTTACGCAAGTTATGTGCGCTGTTACGCACATATCTTCTTTACTTGCACTGTTACGCATGTTTTACTTGCCTTGTTACGATGTTTTACCTGCGCTGTTACGCATATTTTCTTCTTTAACTTGCGTTGTTACGCATGCTCTACTTCTTTACTTGCGCTGTTACGCTGTAGATACCCTATTTTTGACTGACCTTAAGACTCAGACGTCATCGATTGAGTGCTCGGTGATTGTGCATGTTGTGCTCGTTTCGAGGTTTCAAAGTTTCGGCTGAGAGCCTTGCTTCCAAGCCTCGTAACTTTTTTGTGCTTTGACTCGGTCTGTGGACCAAGTCTTGTTTTCTCTTCCCAAAGGGAGGGAGAGGTCTTGTAGACCATCTCTCAGTGGTCGTAGACTACTTTTCGTGGTCGTAGGCCACTGTTCCCATTTGGAGACGAGTTTTCGATTTTCAGAGCCGTCGGCCGCGCGTCTCGGCTCACGACCGCTTAACATTCTCCGTTTGGCACGATTTTTGGAGCACACCTTGTTTCCTCTGTCTAGAGGGACACTGTGGCCCGGGAGACCACTTTTTTGGTTGCACACCACTTTCGGTGCTCAACAACTGGTTTTCGAGGCAACCGGCCGCGCGCTTTGCCTCCCAAACTCTCGTTTTGCATCTGTGTTGGTTCATTTTTAGCATGAACCTTGTTTTCCTTGTTTGGGGGGTGGTACAAGGGTGGTAGACCACCTTTTCTCCTTGGTGACCACTTTTTCCCTGCCAGCCGGTTTTCTTGTCGGGAAACTGGTCACCTAGATCTTTAGGCCACAATTACTGGCCTCCCACCACACCTTGAGCTTTCTTTCAGTGTGGTGACCACCTATCCCCTTGGCCGACCACCTTTTGATATGGGAGACCACTTGTCCTGGTCGGCCGACCACCTTTTCAGGTCAGCTGGTTTCCTCTTGTTTTGTCAGGTTGTGTGGATGCTAGTTGTGCCAGCTGGAAAGCACAGACTGTATCCTCCACACACGTGTATGGAAGTTTTTAGCTTCTTGAGGAAGTTTTAGCTTCAAATCTCTATAAGAGAGACCCTCCCTCTCCTTGAACCAGGTTCTAAAATTGGTCTAAGGTAAAATATATATACATATATATATCTCCCTCTATATCTCTCTATTTTAGCAAAAGGTGTGTGTTGTTCTTGGCCTATTGCACCACACCTCATAGCCATACACCTCCACCATTGATTTGAGGTTCTTGGAGGGTGTTTTCAGAGGTTGGAGAGTTAGTTTTTGGTCCCAAAACCTGCTAGTTTTTGCCGAGCTTCAAGGGTAACTCATTTTCCCTCTTTTAAGCTCTTTCTTGATCATCCTCTTAGCCATACTTGCATGCATATTTAGGCTTTGTTGTCACCTAAAAAAAGCTTCATATTTAAGTGTTTTTCATGTTTGTTAAAGGCTCTTTTGGTGTTGAGGGTCATCTACCCTCTTGCATGCTCTATTTAGCCTTGTTTTGTGCCATACCATGAGACCTTTGTTTTGATCTTTGCTTAGCGTTTTAGCCACTAAAATCCAGCGGATTTTTAGTGGTTAGCATGTAGTTTTGAGGGCCTAAATCAGATAGGGGAGACCCTCTTCCTTTTGGCCTTGTTTGTTTGTATTTTTAGCCTTTCAAAGGAGCACATACTTTCATACTTCTAACGCTTGGTTCAGGCCCTTTTTGGTGACTTTTGGGACTTGCCTATACTCTGTCTATGGCTGGTTTGGTCACCTTGTGTTTGCCTCTTGCATGTGTAGAATAATCCCTTTCATGGCTTATCAAAGTAGCACCTCATTCTTGCATGTGTTGGTCATGTTTCAGTGGGTTTTTGACCATCATTTGGCATGCCATGATTCTATTTTTGGCTGGTTTGATAGCCTCTCATATGCTTCATATGCTTGTAGTGTAAATCATGGTTTACTAGCTTGAAATGCATGTTGTTTTGGCCCTCTATTCTAGCATATTTTGGCCATGATCCAAACTGATTTTGTTCATATTTTAGGCTGCCTTAGCTCTGTTTTGAGACCTCTTGGTTGAATGATGCTTGCCATGCATGCTTGTAGTGTAATAGCCTTGACTAGTTTTGAGTTTTGAGGTCCCTTGCATGCTTAACTTGAGGTATTTGCATGTTTTAGTCTTGTGAGGAATGCTATTTCAGAGCTTATTACTTGGCCATATTCTCATATTTGTCACCCTTTTAATGTGCGTGAGAGTTGCATCATTGTACCCCATTTGTGAGCCATTGCATGAGCTTCATTTTTGTGCCTTTCAAGCGATCATCTTAGCTCATTTTTGTTCCTATTTTGGCCTGCATAGGGTCTGTTTGGAGTTGGTTTGGCCATTTGAGCATTGCCTTGCATGCCTATAGTGTAATACACATCACTAGTTTCGATGCTTGAGCCATTTAACATGCATTACATGAGTTGTTTGCATCATTCAGAGTCATTTTGTATGCTATTTCAGTGCTGGAACACATTCCATCGTACTCCATGTTTCATCTTTTCAATGCTCTTGGAGAGTTACCTTTTGTGCCTTAGGCTTGAGCCATTGCATCTTGTATGCTTGCATGTGATTTGGTGCCTTGATTTCATCATCATTGGCCACTGATCTGGATGTGGCTGAGGCCCATCCATTTTGGTTTAAGTTCATTTTGCATTGAGTATGCCATCGTAGTTCATAGCATTGCGCATGCCATGTAATTCGTCGCATTGAGTATGCTATTTGATTTTTGCATTGTGTATGCTAGTCGCATTTTGTCACATTGTTGCATATGTTGTCTTGCATCGAGTATGTGTGCATTAGCATTGTGCATTGTGCATGCCATTTAGGTTGTCCATGTTGCATTTCATATTGGCATTGTGTATGTTATCATGTCCCTTGCATAGTTGCATGCTTAGTTGCATTGCATTAGGATTGCATGCTAGAGTTGCATTCGTGCATGCCATGTTTGTTGCATTGTGTTTGGGAAAGGAGTTAGCCCAAACATGGGAAACGAGGAGCGTTTCATACTCGAAGTGATGAAACGCGCCTCGATTCCTGATCGCCGACACTCTTGACCACCCATGATGGAGTTGTTGGCTTTAGGTGCTTGTATGTGCATTCATTTCACATTGAGTCGTGCAATTCGGCTTCTCATCCATCATGCATCGAGATGCATGATTGATGGCCCGAGGGTCGAGGGCTACACTCCTTTGAGCTTGTGCAATGATGGGAAGAGTGGTCGTGCACACATATGTTGCGGATACTTTGCCATCTCTCTCTCTTGCCTTATGTTGTAGAAAACCAGAAACCAGAGGCAGAAACTGGTCGGCCGACCACTTTTTCTGGTTTTTCACCACAAAAGTGGTCTGTGGGTGGTCGCCAAAGCCAATAGCTGCTCGGCAGCATTCCCACAGATTCCCAGGGTGGAGTTTCCGCCTTCTGGAGCTTTGTGCAGTGTTCTGATGTCAATCGCAAACAGAGGCAAGTTGGGGCGTCGTGAAAGATTTTCGAACAAGGCAATTCGAGCATGCATGCATCCTTCATCATCTGAGGCAGAGCTGAAGCAACCCACTTCACGTAGTTTGCATGCCTATTTACTTGCTTGCTTAGTTAATTTGTTGATTAATTAGAGTTGTGTAATAATTAGCTGTGATTCGTTATTCATTCCGTCGTGTAATAACTAGTTTAATTAGATGAGCTTAGATTAGCTACCTGGTTCTGTATTATTTATTCGGACCCTCCGTCGAGAGGGCGAATTTTGTAATAAGTGTGCGTGTGTGTGATGCATGTCTTCCAACCCCACGTCTTTCTCCATTTTATTTACCAGCTTACGATGGTTAGTTTTAAGGCATGTTTCGATTAGCATCCTTATGCTTCGCATGTTTGCATTCATTCATTTGCCTTGCATGCACCGGGCTCGGCGTATCATACTAACTGCATTGTATTTCAATTCCGAGTTGAATACATGTTATCTGTAACATCTCATATGCCATCTTAGAATAGCCGAGCCTATCTTAGTTGCATTCTTGCATGTATTGCATTAGCCATCTTAACATGAACTAGGATCATGCATTGATTACTAACTAGTTTCTGTTTAGGCTCGAAGTCTCGGTAAGTGTTTATGCTTTAGCATCCTTGCATGTGTGTGAGTGATTGCCATGATAGCACGCTTTCCATGAGGCTATTTGCTTACGTGATTAACTGCCTGAATGCCCGTGGGTGAAGGTTGGATTACTTGAATTGGGACAATTCATTAAAATCTACATTTTAGCCTACTTGCGAGTAGCAAACTTCAAACCATTTTCCAAACAAACGGATATGCAATGTTTTGTTCCAAATCAGGCGATCTAGTCTATACTTGTTTTACTGTGCGCATCACGTAGTAATTCTAGGCTAATAAACCGGAATAAGAACGCATGTGTTTTCAAAAAACAAGATATCATGTTTAGTAGTGGCCGATCTTTGATCGGGCGAGCGAGGGTGCTCATTGCATGACCTTCCCCAATCGTACCCAAGTTCCTGAGCCAAGGCAACTTTGGTGATGACGAACACGTGGCCTTAGGCACAAGTCAGGGTTTCCTAAATTCCCCCAAAATAAAATATTTAGGTGGTGACTCTGTATCTGGCAAAGCAGTCCATGTTTGACACTTCTTTACAAAAATCAGTTTTCAAAATTGATTTGCCAGATTTGGACTCTTTGGTGATTTATCAATCCTGCATTGCACTTTGCGAGACCAGATTAAGAACCGTGACATTTGAGTCTGAGCTGTAGTAAGCCTAAATGAACAAAACAGGATTTTTCCCGGACATTCGGGGACGTCTACAGTTTCTGGCGACTCTGTTGGGGAGTTAGAGAACTTGACTCGAACTCAAGATATCTTGTTTTGATTACACTTATGTGTTTCTTTGCATTGCATGTGCATTGGTGCGCCTAGGACACAGTGTTTGCCATCTACTATTCCTGAACGGTTTGCTGGAGGCTCGCTTTGAGAAACGTGCCATAAGGCTGACGGATTACAGACTCTGCCACGATGGGAACACAAACCCCGGTTTTCACCAAGGCACCCTTTTGACCATTCGACCTAGTGCATATTCGGAATCCATAGTGACCATTCCAAGCTAGGACAGGTTGCTTACCCAATTATAGGTTGTTTGAAACCGCTGTGTGCCTAGTGAAACCCTAGCTCCTGACAAAATAGGACAGGGAAACCCTACCCCAACATAGGGGTGTTTTTGGCTCTCACTTACTTGCTATGTGCTTTTAGAGTGCGTCTCTACAGGAATGCATGTATCAGTTTGCAAGTCTGGGCATCAAGCCTGCGGGCATCAGCATCAGTGTTTTGAGAATTAGTTATATCTGCGGGTAACAGATTCAGATTTGGGGCAGTAATTTGGGAATAATGATCAGTAGTTAAGAATAGTATATTCAGCTTACAAATGCCAATTTTGTGTTGTCATACCGACTGTGTGTTGTGTTTATTTAAGCCGTTATGATGTCCGTTTTCTGGTTGTTTATTTCCTTAATATGCTTTATTTATCTTTTTGCTAGGTAGTTTAGCATGATTGCTTCCCACCAAGCAAATATTCCCCAAGCACTCTAGACTAGAGGTCGCGAACTCCATCGATCTGAGGATCTGGTAGACGGACAACCTGTGTTCCATTCTCTACCCCTGATTACTAGAAGGAGGGTAGTTAGGCAGAGGATATCAGTTTAGCAGTCAGTTCAAAGGGCTTTATCTACCCCAACTAAGTATAGTAGGGATCAGGGTTCTGTTTCTCTCGCGGAGAGGGAACATATACCGGTAGTTCAGCTAGATCAGGGCAGTATGGTAGGAATGGAAGAAATGATGCGCCAACTTCAAGAAAGTATGAAAGCCATGCAGCAGGATGTTGCCCGTCAAGCAGAAGTGGTTGCACGCCAGGCTGAGGTCATGGCTCAACAGGCAGAGTTAATCGCCAGGCTACAACAGCAAACCAGAGCATCTGCTTCACACCAGGCTCCTCCCCCACTAAGAGTCCCAATACCAGGGGAGACGGCGAATATCCAGAATGTCCAAGAGGATACAAACATCCCAACGGGGCCACCTCCGCCCTCAATTCCACCTCAACTGTCCAAGGCACCCACTCTTATCAATCTATCGGATTCCCTCTTTGAGTTTAAGGTGGACCCCCCGGCATTAAAAGTGAGCAAGCTTGAAAAGCTATTCAAGAAATCTCAAGGTGCGAAGTCTATCTCGGACATTGAGGATGGGTATACCGATGCGGCCGTAACGATGCCAAACCATTTTACAATGCCACATATTGACTGCTTTGATGGATCTACGGATTCCATGGTACATTTGCGGCTATTTTCGGACATACTAAGACCAATGGGCCTCACCAGGTTACAGAAGCTTTCTTTGTTCGGCCGGACCTTGTCAGGTGTAGCGGCCATTTGGTATACGAAATTGGAAGATTCTATCAAGAGGAGTTAGGAGGAGATGGTCGAGGCCTTCATAGCACAATACTCCTATAATACACAGATCGAGATTACAGCCCGTGATCTTGAGATGACTAGGCAGGAGCCTAAGTAGAGTTTCTCCGATTTTGCAACACGCTGGAGGGCCAAGGCCTCAATGATGACCATTAGGCCGACTGACAAAGATCAAATACGGATGGTTGTGCGCAACCTCCAGCCTAAGCTTATACAGAAAATGATCGTCCTCCCTCTCTCCACTTTTGCAGATCTACATGAAATCGCGGTGCAGATTGAGGATGCCTTAAAGCAGGGTCTGATTGACAATGATAGAGAGTAGCCCAGGAGGACCTTCAACCACAACGCAAATGCAGGCATAAGCAGTGCTGCAAATGCCAGAGCCTCAGAAGTGAGCATGGTCACCACCACCCCTTCAAGAGCCCTTGTAGCCACACCATTCACCGGTGCATCCGGAAGCTATCCACAAATAACCAAGTACCATCCTCGAGGCCGAAGAACCTTCACGCCATTATACATGCCCCTGTCCAAGCTTTGGGAGTTTTAATGAAGAAAGGGCACTTGAAGCCCCTAGAGCCGCGGCCATTGCCAGAAACACTTCCCCCCTCCCATAACCCAACCAAATACTGCACCTTTCACCAACAGCACAGTCATGACACCGACCATTGCTTTAGATTGCGTCATGAGATCCAAGATCTCATTGACAACCAGGTGATTGTGCCTTCACAACTAACCCTCTCCCACCACATAACCAAGCTCCACCACCCAAATGCATCAATTTAATCCAGACTGGGGTTGTGTCATACAACCCTAGCATATATATCACTCCTTCTCACCTACCCAAGCCAGAGGTGTTCATTCCCGACAGCACCGACTTGTGCATGTTGGACGTCTCCCGAACCCAACCTGAACCAATGGTGGTGATTGTCGAAGGCAGAGCAGGGATGATTTTGAAGGAAAATGGGGTTATTGATTCAGGGTCTGAGGATTCTGGGAGCGGTGTTGAGGAGATATATAATCCGAGTGATTACATCACGTCAGCAGGCCAGGTTGGGCCAAGTGTGGAATTGCCAGTAGAGGTAGAGATTTGTGTAATACAGGGAGACAGACTTGATCAGAGGATAGATGACTTAGCAGCTCTGGAAAGGAACTTTGCTGACCTTCTATTTTTCAATGAATGAGACTCAAGAGACATGACAGTCAACTAGTTTGATTCTGATGGGTCAGCAGAGGTTACAGGGTGGCTTGACGACCAACCAGACATTGTTGAAGAATCTCAGCCAGCACAGGGCCTGTTAGGGACAAGGACATCAACTGTGGCCGGAAGGGCCGGGAATCAAAATGCATCGCCGGAGAGCGCCGGTGCCAAGCATTTCGCTCAGGATTGGGCATTTTGAATACAGGAAATGTTGAACAGCAGGTTGCACTGACGCAGTTAGAATGGAAAGAGATCGAAGATTCTGAAAGAGCTAGGAAAGCCAAGGCTTCTGTGGGGATTGAACGTGCTGTGTGCACAAGAACAGAAAGTACTGCGAGTACAGGAACGCAAGGTGCTGTGGGCACAAGAATGGTTGTGACGGAGCCAGATAGGTGTCTGTCAGCTGCCGATGAAATGTGGCGGGAAGACGATGACCTACGTCTTGCCCACACCGAGGAGGACTGGGGGTGCAATCAACCGAATGATACCTGGTATATTGGTGAAGTTGACCATATGACTAGGAGTGGGCGGTACTTCAAGAGCCCGCACCTAGATCAACTAGAGGCGTCCGGAAAGGACAAGGAGGTGGAGAAGCAGAAAAAGAAGCTACTTGAAGAAGAGGTTGTGCTGAAACAGTTGAAAAAGATACAAGTAGACATCTCCATCTAGGGACTGTTTATGGCTTCACGTGTTCATAGACAAGCTGTCTTATCGGCAATGGACAGGGCCAAACTCTCAATGGACACCACGCCTGAACAGCTGGTGGGATTGGTTTTTCAGGGAGGGGCTTCCCTGATGTTGACCTTTTCCGACAAGGAACTGCCGCCTGAGGGCGCGAATCATAACAAACCGCTCTATATCTCTATGGAGTGTAGAAACAAATGGATACCGGTGGTTCTTGTCAACACGGGATCCGCTATTAACGTGTGCCCTTCAAGGACGGCCTATGCAATCGGGTTAAAGCCCGCGGACTTTGTGCCAACAGCCCAAGTGATAAGGGCATATCATAACACAAGTAGAGAGGTGATGGGGACTGTGAAAATTCAGACTCAGGTTGGTCCGAGACAACACGAGATTGACTTTCATGTCTTGGACGTTCCCGCAACCTTCAATCTACTCTTGGGGCGGCCGTGGCTACACCAGTGAAGGCAGTCTTTTCCACCTTGCATCAGATGTTGAAATACCCTCACGGGAAGGGGGTGGCTATAGTCTTTGGGAATTCGTCAATCCATCTGCCGCCAAAAGTGTCTACACCGGTTTTGGAAATCGAGCACGGCACGGATGATGTGTTCCTATTAGGTTTTACGCTAGCCGAGGCCCGGGTCGTATAGAACATCTTAGCTGCTGATGAAGGGCTATATGTTAGCGCTCAGTAAGTATACCTCATGAACAAACTCTAGCATATCCCTGGGATAAGACTAAGAAGAAGTGGCCGGAAGGGCATCGCAGTATCGGCCGAAGTGCCGCACAACCCACATACTTTTGGTTTGGGTTATCTGCCCACCAAAGAGGACTGGGTGAGGAAAGGCAAGGAGATGGCTAGGAGAGCCAGAGCAAAGTAGGCGGGGAAACCTTATGAGTTAATGCACCGACCCATCCAGGGTACCCTAAACGGACGCTTTGTCCAGAGGGGGACGATTTTCCATTTTGCGGCTTCCCAGAGCCATGGTTGAACGCAGAGAAGCGTTGCTTGCCAGGGTTTGAAATCTTTTTTGAGCTGCAGTTATCCGGGGATGATGTTGCCGAAGAGCAGACAGACCCATCAATTAAAGTTGAGCAGTGTGGGAAAGTGGATTTTGAGAACGCCGAGGTTGAAATAAGGGTAGCACTGGCTTGTCTACTTTCATATCCTCCGATCGTACAGAAGTGCCTGGGGGATAACTTCTCGGTGTCCATGATCGGGAATGAAATGCCTGCAAGCCCACCTTCAAACATTTTGGATGCATCCATCGCACCCTCCCTCATCTGGTAGTACGAGGAAGGATTTTTATCAAGCAAGCCAGAATCTGATTCCACCGACTCTGTGGAGTCGGAATCAGGTTCCGGCTCGTCTGAGTTTGAGTCCGGTATTCCTGGGGGTGACAACCCGGATGCCACAGTCCTGTCTAGGTTGTCTTTTTCTTTCTCTTTTGAGTCTGTTGTAACAGAAGAATCAGGCGATTTGGAAGTGATTAATGAGAATGGAATGGCTGTGGTTTCTGAGTACTTTTCTGTGCCTTTGATTTATTGTATGACGAGAAAGAAATTCGTCCGGTTTTACAACGATTAATTGATCAAGAGCAGGAGAGATTTATTAAACCTTTGGTTGATGAAATCACTACAGTTAATGTTGGTATTGAGAAGGAACCGTGGCTGGTCCAGATCGGGTCCACGTTGTCTTCGGAGGAGCAGGAGCGCTTAGTCGCTTTATTAAAAGATTTCAAAGATGTTTTCATGTGGTCCTACGAAGACATGCCTGGAATCGATCCTGAGATTGTACAACACCGGATCCCTCTTGACTCAGAGGCCTGACCCGTTAAACAGAAACTCAGAAGGATCCGCCCGGACTGGGCTCTCAAGATTAAAGAAGAGGTCAACAAGCAAATTGACGCAGCGTTCCTGCTAGTATCTAAGTACCCAACTTGGTTGGCCAACATAGTTCCGGTGCCCAAGAAGGATGACAAGATTCGGGTATGTGTGGATTTCAAGGATTTGAATAAAGCCAATCCGAAGGACGACTTTCCTCTGCCACACATCGACGAGTTAGTGGATTTCACTACTAGGCTACAATCAAATATTGATGGCACCCGAAGACCGGGAGAAGACTGCCTTCACCACTCCGTGGGGGACATATAGTTACAGGGTGATGCCATTTGGGTCGAAGAATGCTGGAGCTACCTATCAACGGGTCGCGACCACGATATTGCACGACATGATCCACAAAGAGGTTGAGGTGTACGTGGACGGCATGATTGTCAAGTACAAAGAAAGAGAGGGCCACTACACCGCCTTGCAAAAGTTCTTCCAAAGGATCAGAGAATTTCGGTTGCGGCTAAATCCTCAGAAATGTACATTCGGTGTTACAACAGGGAAAATGCTGGGGTTCTTGATTACACAGAGAGGTATCAAGGTCGACCCTTCCAAATCAAGGCCATCTTAGAAATGCCACCACCAAGGACTGAAAAGGAGGTGCGAGGCTTTCTGGGTAAAGTGCAATTCATAAGACGGTTTTTCTCAAAATTAACCTTGACTTGTGAACCACTTTTTGGTCTCCTAAAGAAAGGAAAGAAGTTCCAATGGGACGGCCGATGCCAAACTGCTTTTGAACAGATCAAGCAATATCTACAGAACCCACCTGTGTTATCACCGCCTGAGCTGGGGAAGCCGTTGATTTTGTACCTTTTAGTGACTGAAACTACAATGGCCTGCATGCTTGCGCAGGAGTCTGAGGACAAGGTGGAGAGAGCTATCTACTATCTGAACAAGAAAATGTTGGATTACGAGACCCGCTACACTCCACCCGAGAAGGCTTGTTTGGCTTTGGTATGGGCTACCAGGAAGCTGCGGCACTACCTGTTAGCTCACTCCGTAATGTTGGTTTCAAGATTGGATCCCATTAAATATCTTTTCGAGAAACCGGCACTTACGGGTAGGCTAGCCCGTTGGTTGCTTCTGCTTTCCGAATTTGATCTGAAGTATGTAACGCACAAGTCAGTAAAGGGGAGAGCGGTAGCGGAGTTCCTTGCCGATCACCCAGTTGAAGGGGATGAAGCAGTTGAGTATCTATTCCCAGATGAGGCCATTTTGCATATCGAAGACGAAACTTGGACGATGTACTTTGATAGAGCGTCAAACCAGTACAAGTATGGGATAGGAGTGTTGCTGATAGCACCCGACAATTCCCGTATCCCTCTAACATTCAAACTTCGGTTCAAAGTCTCGAACAATGAAGCAGAGTATGAGGCGTGCATTGCCGGTCTAGAAGCAGCCCTAGAACTAGGGGCAAAACGGTTGGACGTCATTTGGGACTCGAACCTTGTTGTGTCTCAAGCAAAAGGAGATTGGAAAGTCAAAGAAGAAAAGATGAGAATCTACCACCAGACCTTGGACTTGTTGATTCCTCGATTTGAGAAGCTGAACTTCGCTCATTTGTTAAGAGATAACAACAGGTTCGCAGATTCATTAGCAACTCTATCTTCCATGATAGACATCCCTTTCGACGTCCAGATGCTTCCGATCATCATTGACCAGAAATTTGCGCCGGCCTACGAGCTAATCGCTGTCGTAGATGAAGCACAAGATGAAAACCCCTAGTATTACGACGTTTGGAATTTTTTGGAGAAAGAAGCATATCCACCAGGGGCAAATGCCAAAGACAAGAGGGCAATTAGAAGAATGGCTGCTCAGTTCATCATCTGCAGGGGAAAACTGTATAAGAGGTCATCTTAGGATGCATAAGCTATGTGTAGATGCAGAAGAATCGAAGCACCTGATGGAGGCCATCCATGGAGGGGAGTGCGGAGCGCACATGAACGGGGTAATGCTAGCCCGGAAGATCCTTAGACAAGGTTACTACTGGTCCACCATGGAGGAGGATTGTATTGGCTTTGTTCAGCGATGCCACAAATGTTAGATCCATGCAAACCGCATAAACATCCCGCTGTCAAAGCTGTACAATATGACTTTGCCATGGCCATTTTCAGTTTGGGGAATCGAAGTGATCGAGGCTGTCACTCCGAAAGGGTCCAATGGACATGAGTTTATTCTGGTCGCGATAGACTATTTCATGAAGTGGGTTGAGGCCCAATCTTATGCGGTGTTAAAGGCTTCACATGTTGCGAAGTTCATCAGGAACAACATCATATGTCCCTACGGGGTCCCGAACGAGGTTATTTCAGATAACGGTTCCCACTTCAAGAAGGAAGTGATTGACTTGTTGGAAAAATACAACGTGGCTTTTCATAAGTCATCCACATATCGGCCGCAGACCAATGGAGCAGTTGAGGCCGCCAACAAGAACATCAAACACATTTTGCAAAAGATGGTGGAAACCTACTGGGACTAGCCAGATAAGCTGCCATTTGCTCTGTAGGGTTACCGGACTTCAATCAGAACTTCTACTGGGGCGACTCTGTATTCATTGGTTTATGGGATGGAGGTCGTTCTACCTATCGAAATTGAGGTTTCGTCACTGCAGGTACTGGCTGAGTGTCAGATAGCTGAGGCAGATTGGCAGCAGAGTAGATTCAAAGAAATCATGCTGTTTGATGAGAGAAGACTGAAAGCACTGTACCATGTTCAGGGTTATCAACGAAGAATCGCCAGGGCTTTTAACAAGAAGGTTAAGTCCAGGAATTTGAAGGAAGGAGATTTGGTGCTCAAAGACAACCGAGCTCCCATCCATGACCCTAGGGGCAAGTTCAGACCCAATTGGACTGGCCCTTACATCATCAAGTCTATCTGGTCAGGCAAAGCTGTCGTTTTGATGGATCTAGATGGCCTAGAGTTCTCACAGCCGATCAACATGGACAAGTTGAAGAAATACTACCCCTGAGTGGCTCGCTAGGCCGAAAACCCGAAAAGGCAACCTAGGCAAAAGTTAGAGCATGAAAAATTTGAAATTACAAAAACTGAGCTCGCAAGGTTGAAAACCCGCAAAGGGTGGCCTTGGCAAAAGTTAGAGCGTAAAAGGTGAGGGTTAATACACGAGTAAACCTGAACCGAACTACGTAAGGCTTGATTCTCATCTTTAGGATACGTAGGCAACTTCATTCTGAAGTCCAGCCATAAACACTTCCAAATCAACTTCGTCCATTTGATCATCTCGGTCATCTTTGTTTGTTCCGCATTCAAGAGCTTCGGTTGTGATCTCCAGTGCAGTGCTATTCAGACTAGGGGCAACTTTCCAATTGCTGGAATCCGAGGTTGTGCATCTCAGTGACAGATCCCAGGCGTGTCTAGTTCTGATCCATATTGAAAATGGTTTTGAAAAGTTTTAATAAAAATTGATTTTGCTCAAGTTAATCTTTTTACGACTTAGACCATTTTTGGACCAAACGAAAAATTTTCAGTACCCATAACCTTCAATTACATTGATTTCAACACAGAGTTCTCCTACTCTTGAATACAAATTAAAGTTTCTTTTTATTACATTCATAAAGAAAACTTGAAAGTTCTGATTAAGGCAAATAAATTTGGGGCACAGTCAAGTGTTCCTGCGTCCTCTCCCAGAGCTGGTCGAAGCCTCTGATGCCAAGCAGGGCCCAACCTGTGCCTCTTCATTGAGCCAATCTATGCACTCATCAGAAAGGTTGTAACTGAAAGTGGGAGCGGGGGCCAGAAGCTCTCTCGTCCTCCATGCCGTGGCATACCGAGCTAGCTGTGCGCCTCGGACCGGAAATGCAACTAGGTACTCTATCCCCTTTGCCAGGCAAGTCTGATCATGTCCAAACTGACACCGGAACTAAAACGGAAAGTAGAAGACACAATGTGTCAGACCAATCAACTGTATCCCAGGCTGCCGGGACATGCTATAGCTCATTGTCGGTAGATTGAGCCAAGGACAGCGCCAAGCAATGCGGTCTGCGGACAAATTGTACATCCAGTCAAACCACCATCCCTCATCAAGGGCATCGACTAGACGTCGTCGGAAGAAGTAGCCTCGAGCTGAGTATGCTGGGCAAGAGTCCATAACCTGCAATATGTCCATCAACCACACCTGGGGAGGGATGAAAAATGAGAGATTAAAGAATAGCGAGATGTACGATGAGAGAAAAGTGAGAAAAGGGTTTTGAGAGAAAAATCGAGCCTGAGGGCCGAGTGATGTGAGCAATATATATGTGAGGAAGGCTGGGAACATTACCTGCAGCAGTAGTGGACTCCCCGCAAATCTTGTCGTTCCCCGGCGATGGAAAGCATCCAAGCCCATCAATGTCTCGGCCAATGTCATGGCAATGCAGCTCTTGCCCTCTTTCAAGCCTTGGGCAACTTCAATCAGATGAATGCTAGACCCACTGAAGCCTGGGGCAAGCAAAAAGTGAGATAGCATGCACAAACAAAGGGCATGACACCGAAAACCTTGCCAGTGGTGATCACCGCGGTCACCAGCATCAAAAAAATGATGAATCAGGCTGAGGATGTCCAATTCTCCGTCGCGGATCAGAGATCAAGCGTCGTGCATAGTGAGCCCACACATTCGTCCTAGGGCTTGAGCAAGGCCGAAATGAAGCCGGGGCAAGATTTCTTCGTCACATTCGGATTCCATCAAAGCTTGGAAATCTTCGAAGGTAGGACACACCTCTTGCCCGCCAAAGCTAAAGACATGTGTTACCGGATTCCAAAACCTCGCCGCAGCGTGGAGGAATGGAAGATGCAGCGGAGTGCGACTCAACGTGAATAGTGCATTTATGCCGAAGCCCCGGAAGTTCAACTTTTTCGAGCCGTCCAAGGTAGTAATCCAAGCTGTAAGATTTCGGATGAGAAATGCCTCCATTTTGATATAAAACTGAGATAGAATGAGAGAACCACGAAGCTGGAACCTTTATGGTGGATAAGGCACTGTTCGGAATACACGTGCCAAAAATCTGGAGGTCGCCAAGCCAACTGGTCGGCCGACCACTTTTTCTGGTCGGCCGACCACATAACTGGTCTCCAGGGCAAAAAACTGGTCAGCCAGCCACTTTTGGTGGTCAGCCATGGAGGAAAATTGGTTTTTGGTCTTTTCCTAGTCTCTAGAAGAGAGCTCTTAGTCTTTCCATGGGTTGGGAGTATTGAAGGTCCTGATTTCCCTCTGTTTCGGATGCATTCTGTCGCCCGATTTGTCCGAACTGCGTTTGCTTATCGAGTTGTTGTTAAGTTTTGCTTATCGAGTTGTTAAGTTTTGCTTATCGAGTTGTGAAGTTTATCGAGTTGTTAATTTTTATCGAGTTGTTGAGCTTTGTTCGTCGAATTGTTGCTCTTTGTTTATCAACATTGTCGGGATTTGCTTATCGAGTAGTAAACTTGCTAAGGTTTTGTTGTTTCTTAGTAAGTTAAGTTGTTTAGTTTGTTGCGTCAGTTCACTACCTGACTTGGCTATGTACAATGCTCAATTTCCATTCAATCTCATTTTTGTGCAAAGTGATGCGATGCGATGCTAAGAACACAAAATACAACACTTTTTGAACAAAAAGTTGTTTCATTCCATCATAGTTCTTTTTTACAACATTTTACAACAAGGGTACAAGTTTTAAAGAAAATAAAACTGCCTAACACTATACGATGTGCTACAACTACAAGTAAAAAGAAAAATAAAGCAGGAACATCTGCATCATTGCTCTCAAGCTCAAGAGTGGGAGGCCCTCTTCGTCCTCTTCGGCTGAGAAGAACCTACATCACCTCCACCAACGTCACCATCCGAATCGGAGCTGCCGTCCTCGGAACCCTCCTCGGCATCACCTCCACTCTCAGAACCGGAGCCAGAGTCCTCTCTGCCTGCGGATGTCTCTACTTGAGGATGCGCAGACTCTTCCTCCTCGCTGGACTCCTCATCATCTCTGATAGGCACTCTACGTCTGCCTCGGCTACGAGTCGAGCCCCCTCTCCCAGCTCCTTGAGAAGGCCTGGATGACTCGGCCTGTAGCGGTGGCATCTGAAAAAAAAAAAGAAAAAAAAAATAGGGCAATTTGAAATACATTAGCCAATATGTATATCAGATGCAAAGAACAAGAAAGCTACATAGAGAGGGTGCATGCAGATGCAGTATATGAATGTGGTGTGTGTCAGATGTGCTCTACACATGCAGTCGACTAATGTAGTGAAATATTCAAATTCAACATGTCATCAGAAGTATGATAAAAACAAGGAAATTAAAAAGTACCGAAACACCGGCGATGAACAGCTGCGTCGCCCTCCACAAAACCTTACTCTCGAGTGAGGCCACCACTCCGAGTAACCCATCACAATACTCTCTGGGAGGCTGCAGATACAAGCTCAAGTCATCAGTGAATGAATGAATGTCTAAATAACTGAATGTTAAATCAAAACTGTAAAGCATACCGGTGGCGAGTCAGGGTCACTAACGTATCGATGATCAGGCAATGGAGGCTCCTATGGAATCGAGTAAGACGTCCCATACCGCCAGCCTGTCAGCTCGGTCGGGAGATCTGGCCATCCAGCATGATGGTAAGTCGGGGTAATCAATCCAGCCCCACCTCTCGATGTGCCGGCCCTACTAGTCGAAGGGGTATCTCCGACTCGGACTCAACTCAACGATGACGCACCAGTGGCCCTCCGCGTGGGAGTACGGATACCTGCCAGTGGAGGCATCAAGTATGTATGGCGGTAGGTTGCGTAATCTCCCTCCTCCAGCAACAGAACTACATCGGTGCCCACCATGAGCACCTCGACCTCTCAGGGAGTGAGTCTCTCAGTGGATCGCATGTCGTCTAGAGGTGCTGTAGGGATACTCTACTCAGGGTTACCCATCGTCTGACGCATAAAGCAATCCCCCATAAACCAGGCCCTGCCAACTGGCCCCTCAAATAAAATCCTGTATCGAGAAGTGGCCCACTCCCCAGGGAACTGAAACCGGATATCTCCTCCCAAGGGTGCCTAGGGTTGCTATCTACGGATAATGAGTGCACAAACTGATTAGATGTCATAAATATGCAAGATGAACCAAAGCTGAAAACATGAAGAACTGAGAGTTCTGGATTACCTCCGTCGGTCATACAGTATCGAAGAACTGTCTAAGGTAGGGCAGAGTCTCCCGAGTCCTCGGCCGGCACTGACCCTCGAATCTGTGAGAATAGGGGATCTCAAGAGGAGCCTCAACCTCCGGTTCGGGAGCGAGTGTCGAGAAGTAGGCGTAAACCCACAGCTATAAAAGGCAAGACAGTGGCTATCAGAATACAGAATGTATAGAAAGTACAGAATGCTGAGCGCAGAATGTGAATATAGAATGTATAGAGAATGCAGAATGTTGAGAGCGGAGTGCAAAGTACAGAATGTAAAGTGTGTCGTGTGTGTAGTATACAGATAATGAAAAACAGAAATGTAAATCAAAGAGGGCAGAAAGTACCTCCTAGGCTCTCTAGTAGCCACCGACTATGTTCCCCCGCCCGCGGGAGGTCGCGCTCATATAACAGTAAAGGGTAACGAGGCCAACGCCACCCCAATCATACTGGATGACCTGTGATAGGTCTACCAAAGCACTGAGCAGATAAAGTCCAACAGTGTTCCCCCTGTCAAAGAACAAAGTGGTCCCGAAGAGGAACATCAAAAACCCCCGAGCATACTGCTCTATCTCCTCGACGGTCTCGGGCCAAGTCCTCCTGTACTGCACGGGAAACGAGGTGTACCTAACTCTACCCGATGATCTGTCGATCGGCAGGCAGACTCTCAGTAGATAAATCCAAGCCGCCTCCCACTCGCCCATATCTGCGTCATAGGGGACCGAACGGCTGGCCACGTCAAGGCCCGTCAACATAGAGAAGTCAAATGGGGTCATCGTCATGTCCCTAATAGTTGAAAAGTGGAACGAGTTGGTAATGTCCCACCACCTCTCCACGAGTGGCCCCATAAGGGTCCTACTCGTCAGGTAACGTGATAACCCCGCGCAGAAAGGTCCAAATCCTGCCTCATCCACGATATGGCGAATGGTATCTGGGAGCTCCACATACCACTCCCTAGCAAGGATCGATCCGTAGCCCCATGTGGAACGGGAAGAAACCTGCATTCGGAATGAACAGATATATTCAGTTTCAGATTGAAATGTATGAGTTGTGTGCAAATTAAATGAGATACTGTGTTGTGAACCGTGTATTCAGTATGAGCTGCGCGCAAATGAAGTATATGAGCTGCGTGTTCAGAATTGAAATGTGTGAGCTACGTGTTCAAGATGAAGTGTATGAGCCGTGTGCTAGAATTGAAATGTGTGAGCTGCGTGTTCAAGATGAAGTGTATGAGCTACATGTTCAGAATTGAAATGTGTGAGCTGCATGTTCAAGATGAAGTGTATGAGCCGTGTGTTCAGAACTGAAATGTGTGAGCTGCGTGCGCAACATGAAGTATATGAGCTGCGTGTTCAGAATTGAAGTGGATGGGCTGTGTGTTCACAGAATGAAGTGTATGAGCTGCGTGTTCAGAATTGAAATGTGTGAGTTGCGTGTTCAAAATGAAGTGTATGAGCTGTATGTTCAAAATCAAAATATGTGAGCTGCGGGTTGAAAGTGAAATGAACGAGCTGTGTGCCCCAAGAACGAGCTGTGTGGCTGAAAATGTGCCGTGTGCCCAAAATAAACTATGTGGTCAAGATGAACTGTGTGTTCAAATTGAGCTATATGCCAAATTAACAAAATATTGTGCTGTGAGCTGGGTGCCAAGTCAGCATCATATCCTAAATAAGCTGTGTGCCAAATCGGTATTGTGCTATGTGCGGGCCGTATGCCAGGATAAGCGAAAATACCGTGCGTGTGAATGTGTTCAAAATGAGCAGATAAAATATATAGCAAGAGCATGAAATGTGTAGTAAATGCAGAATACTTCGCGAAAAGTGTAAAAGTGAAGTACATACCTCTCGCGCATGATGCGATAGATGAGACTCAGGCTCTCGTAGCAACAAGTTTGCAGGCGCCCATCGCGCAAAGTCAGTGAAATGGAGGAAAGTACTCGGAAGAAGGATATGCTCCTGCAGGTCGTACCTCTCGGGGTCAAAAGGCCAAATCCTCAGAGGCAAGGACATGATGTCTGGCTCGTCCCCGTCATGTGGAGGACCTCCACCGTGATAAAAGTGACCCGCCATTTGAAGAAATCTACAAAAATGAGCGAAATAAGCCAAAATTGCAAAAAGTCAACAAAAGTCAACTCTCGGGAAAGGAAAAAGTCAACAAAAGTCAACTCACGAGAAAATGTGCCAAAATTCGAGACAAACATACCCCAAGTGGTGAAAATGGAGAAAGAAGCTCCAAAATCAAATTTTAGTCGGTTCAAAGTGAAGAAAATCGAAAGTTTTCGCGAAACAACTTCGCGTGGGGCATTGGAAAACACATATAAAGCGCAGATCTGAGGGGGAAAATGGTCTAGGAAGGAAGAGGGGCTGATTTCGGCCTTAGAGGTGTGAGCAAAAGTGTTTTGGCCAAGTGAACTTAAAGACCCGAACGTAAAAGGACAAAACTACCCCAATTTTGGTAAACTGGTCGGCCGACCAGTTTTTCTGGCTGGCCGACCACCCTGTGAGCAAAAACTGGTCGTTGGCCATTCTAGGTGGTCGGCCATCCCCCCTGGGTGGTCTCCAAGGTCCCTTGGTTCTCCCTGTGTATTTTGTGATGATTAGAGTCCTTGGCTCTTGAGAAAGTACAAGAAAAGTGCACTTTTCGGCGCGAGATGTCTCTGCGGGAACTTCAAGTCAAATCTTCGACGTGTGGCTTCTCGTTACTCTCCAAGAGCAAGGTGTATCCTTTTTGAGTACGTTGTGACCCCTCCAAGAGGTAAATCGGAGGTCGCGTTTGAGTTGCTCTCTTTAAGGCCCGTACTTCTTTACTCAGCGTTTTGTCTCGAGCATGCGTTTGAAGTTGTATTGTTATGCACATCACTTACATTGTTGTACACGTTCCACTGGTATTGTCATACACCCATACTTTACTTACGTCGTCACGCATGTTTCGCTTGCATTGCTTTGCACTTTCCCATCGGCGTCATACGTATCCGCGTTCGATATAGCGTTGAACATATGTCGCTAACTATGTTGTACCCGTTAAGTTTCTCTCTTTTGCAGGCACGATATTGTATGTACAGTTCATTCGAGGCTGGTGCGACCAGACGATATTGTATGTACGGTTCATTTGAAGTTGGTGCGACCAGACAAAGCGGACAGTATTGCATTCTCCATGTGAGACGTAGCGAGAATTGTATAATTCTCTTACATCCTTTCTGCATGTGATGTAGTTTGGTCTGTATTCGCTTACTTAAATTGTTACATTTATTGTGCATATTTGCTTCATTACAGCTTTCTTTGCATGATCATAAGTTATGTTCGGCCTCGTGCATGTCTTTTGCATTCTGCCCCTGCCTGCAGGCACATTTCTTTTATTATCTTGCCTGTTTGTGTAAGTCTTCGGCCTTGTCAAAAATGGGTTGTCTCTGGGCTTTGACATTCACTCTTGTCACTTATGACTTTCGAGTTCTATCATAGAGGGGCAACTGTAGAAACCCCATTTTTGACCGACCTTAAGACTCAGACATCATCGATTGAGCGCTCGGTGATTGCGCATGTTGTGCTCGTTTCGAGGTTTCAAAGTTTCGACTGAGAGCCCTGCCTCTGAGCCTCAGAACTTTTTGTGCTTTGACTCGGTCTGCGGACCAAGCCTTGTTTTCTCTTCCCGGAGGGAGGGAGAGGTCTTGTAGACCATCTCTCAGTGGTCGTAGACTACTTTTCATGGTCGTAGGCCACAGTTCCCGTTTGGAGACTAGTTTCCGATTTTCGAAGCCGTCGGCCGCACGCCTCGGCTCAAGACCGCTTAACATTCTCCGTTTGGCATGATTTTTGGAGAACACCTTTTTTCCTTTATCTAGAGGGACACTGTGGCCCGGGAGACCACTTTTGTGGTTGTACGCCACTTTCGGTGCTCAACAGCCGGTTTTTGAAGAACCCGACCGCGTGCTTTGCCTCCCGAACTCTCGTTTTGCATCAGTGTTGGTTCATTTTTGGCATGAACCTTGTTTTCCTTGTTTGAGAGGTGGTACAAGGGTGGGGCACCACCTTTTCTCCTTGGAGACCACTTTTCCCCGGCCAGCCGATTTTCTTGTTGCGAAACTGGTCTCCTTGATCTTTAGGCCACAATTACTGGTCTCCCACCACACCTTGAGCTTTCTTTCAGTGTGGAGACCACTTATCCCCTTGGCCAACCACATTTTGATAGGGGAGACCACTTGTCCTAGTCGGCCGACCAGGGGAAGTGGTCAGCCGACCACCTTTTCTAGTCGGCTGGTTTCCTCCTGTTTCGTCAGGTTGTGTGGATGCAAGCTGTGCCAGTTGGAAGGCACAGACTGTATCCTCCATACACGTGTATGGAGGATTTGCACCCAAGTTTTTAGCTTCGTGAGGAAGTTTTAGCTTCAAATCTCTATAAGAGAGACCCTCCCCCTCCTTAAACCAGGTTCTAAAATTGGTCTAAGGTAAAATATATATATCTCCCTCTATATCTCTCTATTTTAGCAAAAGGTGTGTGTTGTTCTTGGCCTATTGCACCACACCTCATAGCCATACACCTCCACCATTGATTTGAGGTTCTTGGAGGGTGTTTTTAGAGGTTGGAGAGTTAGTTTTTGGTCCCAAAACCTGCTGGTTTTTGCTGAGCTTCAAGGGTAACTCTTTTTCCCTCTTTTAAGCTCTTTCTTGATTATCCTCTTAGCTATGCTTGCATGCATATTTAGGCTTTGTTGTCAACTAAAAAAAGCTTCATATTTAAGTTTTTTTCATGTTTGTTTAATGCTCTTTTGGTGTTGAGGGTCATCTACCCTCTTGCATGCTCTATTTAGCCTTGTTTTGTGCCATACCATAAGACCTTTGTATTGATCTTTGCTTGGCCTTTTAGCCACTGAAATCCAGCGGATTTTTAGTGGTTAGCATGTAGTTTTGATGGCCTAAATCAGATAGGGGAGACCCTCTCCGTTTTGGCCTTGTTTGTTTGCATTTTTGGCATTTCAAAGAAGCACATACTTTTATGCTTCTAAGGCTTGGTTCAGGCCCTTTTTGGTGACTTTTGGGACCTGCCTAGACTCTATCTATAGCTGGTTTGGTCACCTTGTGTTTGCCTCTTGCATGTGTAGAATAATCCCTTTCATGGCTTATCAAAGTAGCACCTCATTCTTGCATGCGTTGGTCATGTTTCCGTGGGTTTTTGGCCATCATTTGGCATGCCATGATTCTGTTTTTGGCTGGTTTGGTAGCCTCTCATATGCTTCATATGCTTGTAGTGTAAATCATGGTTTACTAGCTTGAAATGCATGTTGTTTTGGCCCTCTATTCTAGCATATTTTGGCCATGATCCAAACTGATTTTGTTCATATTTTGGGCTGCCTTAGCTCTGTTTTGAGGCCTCTTGGTCGAATGATGCTTCCCATGCATGCTTGTAGTGTAATAGCCTTGCCTAGTTTGAGTTTTGAGATCCCTTGCATGCTTAACTTGAGGTATTTGCATGTTTTGGTCTTGTAAGGAATGCTATTTCAGAGCTTATTACTTGGGCATATTTTCATATTTGTCACCCTTTTAATGTGCTTGAGAGTTGCATCATGTGGGAGCCGAATAAGTGGAAGAGTCGGATGACGCGTACCCCAGAAATTAGATACTATTCGGCTTCATACAGCGTGACTAGGACGCCGAATACGTTAAATAAAGCCGAATAGATGGAGGTTAGTAGCTCCGAACGAATAAAAGTGGAATGGGATAAAAGTAGGCTCAGGTCCCGAGGCCCAAAAAGCAAGTATAAATACAAAAACCACAGATTTAGAAAGGTATGTAACAATCACTTCACTTAACTTAGTAAAGAGGCTATCCTGAGTGTCTGAACTAGCTTGTCTGTCGGAGTGCTAATTTCGGCACCCTCGACCGGAGTGTTGGTATCTTTTCAGCTGACTAGCTGAGGATCATTAGCGTCTCCCAAGATCTGAAGAGTATTTCTAAACCACATCTCCACAACTGGCGCCGTCTGTGGGAATACTCAAATACATCCATGGCAGGCGTGACTGAAGATCCTCTGATAGCCACTGACAAGACCGCACAGAGAGGTGACCTCATTCTAGCAAACTCGCTTGGACCAAAAACCATCGCAGCAAGACTTGCCTCGGACCCCCGCTCATCTTCAAACCGAACACCAAAGACAATACAAGCGACCATGGCACAAGCTAGGCAAACCAAACAGAGGTTGGACAACATCATCGTTGAGAATGAACGCCTTCGTCGCGATCTGGCCTCGGAAATAGCAAAATCCAAACAAACGGTGCGCCAGGCTTCTGAGCAACCCCCGAGGGTAGATGATCGACGATCTCGCACCCGACAGCAAGAAACTGACAACCGCTATGCCTCAACAGATCATCCTGAGGAGTTGGGAAAGGACGAACGTCTCCATCAACGCGTCCGGGAGAGTGTGATCGAAACACCTGCCCTTCCGAAGGATGTATTTTCGCTTGACACTGTCCACATGATATACAGCCTACCAGCAGCCCCGGCCGTCCACGCGATCCAATCACATCCAGGCCCCCAATAGCAACTCACGCCAGCAAAGCGGCCCCGAGAAACGCCCAATATCACCTTTGACGATTCTGATTTGATCGGTGTAACACTTCCTCACATCGATCCGTTGGTTGTTGAGCTGTGCGTAAGCCGGTTCACCGTCGAACGTGTTCTTATCGACTAGGGCAGTACCTTGGAGGTTATGTATTATAAAACCTTCACCAAACTCAGATTCAACGAGTTAGACCTGACTCCGGCCCCTTATCCACTATTCGACTTCAATGCCACTCCGGAATACCCATTGGGAAAGATCAGCTTACCCGTTCGAGCAGGTTCCAGAACGGTGGATGTGGAATTCTTGGTCATCAGGCTGCCATCGCCGTACAATCTCATCATAGGGTGATCGTGGTTGCATACATTGCAGACCGTCCCAAGCACCTATCATCAACTGCTACGTTTCCCAACAGAACACAGCATTGAGCAAATTTGCGGATCCCAGAAATCAGCACAAGCATGTCATCTCCTTGCCGCCAGAACGCCGGGGGAACTGCAAGTAAACTCCATTGAGGTGCCGAATCGGGAGATCCTAGATGATGTTGGGCGGTATCCAAATGAGAAGGCCACGGAAGATTTAGACCGAGTTGACATTGATGGAAGCCCAGAAAAGTTCTTCATGATCGGCGCTTCTCTGAATCAAGCCGACAGGCAGCAGCTGATCTCTTTCTTGCTCAACAACCTTGACGTCTTTGCGTGGACTCTGTACGAAATGCCGGGAATAGGCCCGTTAGTTTCACAGCACCATCTGAATGTCGATCCGAAATGTAAGCCGATCATTCAGAAAGGCCGACGGTCAACCGCAGAGCACACTGCCGCCGTTGTTGAGGAAGTAGACAGACTGCTTGACGCCGGGGCAATCAGAGAAGTGACTTACCCTACGTGGCTTTCCAATACAGTGGTGGTAAAGAAGAAAAATGAGACTTGGCGAGTGTGCGTCGACTTCACGGACCTGAACAAAGCTTGCCCTAAAGACTGTTTTCCTCTACCTAGAATCGACCAGCTCGTCGATGCGACGGCACGTCATCAACGCATGAGCTTCCTCGATGCTTACCGAGGCTACCATCAAATCGCCATGCATCCAGATGACCAGGACAAAACTGCCTTCCTCACCCCAAGAGGAACCTATTGCTACAAAGTCATGCCCTTCCGGCTGAAGAATGCAGAGGCAACCTACCAAAGATTGGTCACTGCCATGTTCAAAGAGCAACTCAGCCACACTATGGAAGTATACATCGACGATATGGTGGTCAAGTCCAAAGAAGAACAGAATCATATTGCCGATCTAGAAAAGACATTAAGCATCTTACGCAAATACAGAATGAAGCTGAACACTGCCAAGTGTGTGTTCGAAATCGGCTCTGGCAAATTCCTGGGTTACATCGTCAATCACCGAGGAATCGAAGCCAACCCAAGCCAAGTCACAGCAATCTTGGAATTCGGCTCCTCTCGTTCAGTAAAGAAGTCCAAAAGTTGATGGGGATGGCCGCTGCACTCAACAACTTCATCAGCTGATCTACAGATCGCTGCCGATAATTCTTTCAGACACTACGGCAGGGTAGGGCTTTTGAATGGTCCGCCAAATGCGAATCAGCCTTCAACGAACTCAAGACCTACCTCCGCTCAGTACCTCTCTTGACAACACCCACCGCTGGTGACCCGCTCATCCTATATCTGGCAGTTTCCGATAGGGCCGTCAGCGCCATACTGTTAAAAGAGAAGGAGGGGGAGCAACAACCAGTGTATTATGTGAGCAAGGCAATGGTTGACGCCGAAACACGCTACCTTCCGCTGGAAAAACTCATCCTAGCCCTAGTCATGGCGGCAAGAAAACTAATGCATTACTTCCAAGGACATAGCATTGGGGTGCTAACAGATTATCCCCTCCGATCAGTACTACGGAGTGCAGAAGCATCAGGACGTGTTTCAAAATGGACTCTTGAACTCGGCCAATATGACATTCAATTTTTACCTAAAACTGCAATCAAGGGGCAGGTGTTGGCCGACTTTGTTACCGAATTCACCGGCGAGCTTGCCAACCTCAAACCCGATGAAGTTAGACCAAAGGCTAAAGTTCTACCAAAGCCGAACTGGAGAATTTATGTCGGGGATATTTGGCAATTGTACTGTGATGGATCATCTAACCAAAGGGGCAGTGGCGCCGAAGTTGTAATCATGTCTCCAGATGGCGCAGTAATTGAGCAGGCCGTCAAGCTTGGCTTCGAAGCGTCAAATAACGAAGCCGAATACGAAGCCCTTCTAGCCAGTCTGCGGAATGCGCACCTTCTCGGCGCTCGACGTCTGCTTGTGTTTTGTGATTCAAAATTGGTAATCAATCAACTAAAGGGGGAGTACGAGCAAGAAACGACCGTATGGCAGCCTACATGAAAACGGCCAATTCCTTGCTGGCAAAATTTGACCATCACGAACTGAACCAAATAACACGCGACCAAA
>NW_021030837.1:153223-167837 GCF_004153795.1 Camellia sinensis
TTTAACATTAAAATTTTTTTTTTTGATTTCTTAGTTCTGTTTCAATGTTTTTATAAAAAAATAAAAAATTTGTTTTTCAACAACTAATTTTTTAAAAACAGCGTACGTCACTGCACATTTTTACAAATTTTTAAATTTATGTGTGGCTGCTTTAAATTCTTCTCTTTTATTTTTTCATCTACTGTGTATGTTTTTTTTTTTTTTTTTTTTTTGCAGAGCTTTAATTTTGGCCAATCGGATATCGACGTTCCGTACCGTTGGAGAGCGCGCCAGTTTGATAAGGGCCGATATTTTTTGTTCTAAAAATAATTAAAAAAAAAAATTTTTTTTTAAAATAAAATCATGAGTCCTTTTTATATTTTTAATCCCGAAAAAAATAAGTTTTTTTTTTTCAAAAAAATTAAATTTATTGGTTTTGTTTTTTTCTTTAATTTTTTTTTTTTTTTTTTTTTTTTTTTCAAATTTTTTTTTTAAAAACTGAAGGCGAAAAAAATAATTTCTCTTTTTAAACCATAGATGTAACATTTTTTGTGAGGCTATAAAAATTTTTTGTTTTTTTTTTTAAAATCGGTGAAAAAATCTATTTAATTTTTTTTTTTTTTTTTTCTGGTTTGATTTTTATATTTTTTAAATGCCGAGAATTTTTTTTGTTTTAAAAATTTTAAATTATAAAACTATTTTCTTTTTTTTGTAAATTGATCAAACGGTCAGGAACACCGATTGTGAGCGAGCCAACGGAGCATGAAGAAAGGCCTTTGTAACGCGATGTGTAAGATGTTTGGTGGCCCGGACACTTAGTCTAGAGGTTTGGCCCGATCTGGCAGTTAAGCAAAGCCGAGTTAGGAGCGTCCTTCGAATTTTTGTTTATTTTTTTTTTTTTTTTTTTGAACTTATTTTTTTTTTTTTTTCGGGTTTTTTTTTTTTTTCGAGTTTTTTCCTTTTTTTAGCTTAAAATAGATAGTTTTAATTAAATTTGTAATGCTGGCCAAATCTATTTGGGTTTATTAATTTTATTTTAAAAATTATATGTTTAGTGTGCATGCACCTGGCAGAAAGGTGTCAGCGCACCGAAAGGGGCGTTCCGATATTCCCGGAGCTTTAATTTTTGGCCATTGGATATCACACAGGGCGCTCCGAATCACAGAGTCTTTAATTGGCCCTAAGGTGTCATGCACGAAAAGGGGCTCCGATCCCGGAGGCTTTATTTTGGCAATCGTGAATCCTGGAACGGCCGCTCCGAATTCGGCAGTTCTAATCGGCCCTAAGTGTAATGCACCGAAGGGGCTCACAAATCCGGAGGCTTTTTTTGCCAATATGGATATCCACAAAGGCTCGAATCCAGAGTCTTAATCGGCCCAAGTCATGCACCGAAAGGGGCTCGAATTTCGGAGGCTATTTGGCCATGTGATATCACGAGAAGGGCGCTCCGAATCGAGTCTTAAATCGCGTCCTAAGGTGTCATGCACCAAAAGGGGTTCTCGAATCCGTAAGTGCTTTATTTGTGGCCAATCGTGATATCACGAGGGTGCTCCGAATCCAGCAGTGTTAATCGCCCTAAGGTGGTCATCACCGAAAGGGCTGCCGAATCCGGAGGCTTATTTTGGCCAATTCATGATATCATGAACGACGCTCGAATCGGAGTCTTAATCGGCCTAAGGTGTCAGCACGAAAGGGGCTCAAATCGGAGACTTTTAATTTGGCCATCGTGATATCCACAAAGGGCGCTCGATCAGAGTTCTAATCGGCCTATGGTTCATGCCACGAAAGGGGCTCCGATTCGGAAGGCTTTATTTTGGCCATCGTGAATATCACGAAGGACTGCCCGAATCGGCATCTAATCAAGGTGGAGCGGCTGAGAAAGCGATGAACTTTGTATTATGCAAAGGTAGAACATTGACACAGTACAAGCCCACAAGTCGGGTCAATGATAGAATTGTACGTAAATGGTTGACATCCAAGGCGTGGCGCTTCTTCCTGATATGTCTGAGAGCCGATATGCCTCTGTTCTCGATCGATGATTCATCTGAAGGGGCCGTCCCCAGTTGGACCCAATTATTTCCATCGGGCAGTCTCTGGCCGGCTGGAAGTACCCTTATTCAGGACATAACTCCTCCTGTGTATCGGCGCAACTCAGAACTTCGCTATTTATACGACTTGGCGAAGCTGCTGCTGACTCGGTTGCATGGATGCCACAGGGCGCAATCTCTTCGTTCTCCCGATCAGAAATCAATCCAGGCAAGCACATGCGTTTCGGTCCGATACTAAAAAACTAAGTTTCAGAGTGGGAGCAATTTCCAAGGTAAGCTATTAGATTGCCTGGGTTCTAAAGCACAGAGCAAAACTGCGTTTCTTCTCAGTGGCTCTCTCGCGTAGTACGATAGCACATACCCAGCAATTCTTCGACCCTTTCCTTTTCTTTTTCCATTCTTCCTTTTGGATGCCGTCCAAGATGGATTTGTTAGAGCTTCGGCTTTACCATGCTTGGGAGAGCCGCGTGTCGAGACATAAAGCGATGGCATATTGTGCCAATAAACTCCCGATAATACGCCACAAATTGAAACTTGGTGCCATTGTCTGAGAAGAGCCTCAGGAATGCCGATCGTGTTAATGTTCCTTCCAACAAAACTGTAATGTCAGCATTTTCTCATATATGTTTAAAGCCTCCGCTTCGACCCATTTTGTAAAGTAGTCTGTCGCGACGATTAAGAATTCTTGTTCCCTGGGCCCTGGCCATGGTCTCTACGATATCAATCCCACTGAAGCAAACGACCGGAGCTGGGATAGAGTTCAACTCTTCGCAGGCAAAATGGGTTAATGGAGAGAACTTTTGGCACTGTCGCATTTTTATAACTACTCCGCGTCAAGCTCTACTATGTCGCCATTAGTATCCCTTGCGTTATAGCTCGAATGGGCCAGGAGCGATCCGCCAGAATGGGCACCATAAACGCCCTCATGTATCTCTGTTAGAAGCTCCTGACTTGTCGGGGATGCACGCATTCCAAATATTGGACCAAAGAGGACCTTTGTTGTAAAGCCCCATTGCAGATCCAGATAAGTATCGCAGGCTTATTTCGCCAGCTTGTGTGCTTCTTCGCTTGTCCCCGGGAGTTTCAGAAGAGAGGAATGCAGCAATGGTTCCATCTAGCTGTGTGTGGATTCTATTAACGTTGACATGGATTTCCTTCGGAGGGCCAACTCTCGCTCCGGACGAAACCCTACTTCGTATGGTCCTTGAATCTCAGAATTGATTGGCGGAGGCCTAGGCAGCGCCGAACGCGATGCCGAGTGTGTTTTTGGTCTTATAATTCCCCCCCTACATTCTAACACACGCGCGCGCGCCGCCGTCCGGTCGGGCGGGCTGGGCTGGGCCTGGGCTTGGGCGCGAGTGCATGGTATGAGGTTGGATTGGGCTTGTTCGGCCCAATACTTATTTTTTTTGAGGCCAAAAACATTTGTAATTTATTGATTTTTTTTTTTATAAATTTTGGTTTAACATTCCAAATAAATTGGTCCAGATTTTTCCTTCACCCAAACAGATCCCAAACAAGTTTACCCACCTGAACAGGTTCAAAGCAAGTTCGTACATGTTGAATTCAAACCGAACAGATCTGTATCTGTCCAAACAGGTTTTCTACTTATTGAATCTGTCTGAACAGATTCTTATCTGTTGGCACCTGTTCGGAAAAGCCACCTGCTCTTCTATATAAAGCCTTTCATTCCAGCAATTCTTTTGATCTAATTTTTTCCCTCAGAATTTCGTCTTTCCTATTCTGTTCATCTCTGTGTTTCTGCATCTGTTTTGCAATTAATTTTAGGAAGAAAAAGAGAGTCAAAACAGAGTTTTGGTTTGTCAGGGGCAGGGCGCGCGAGCCGAGGCCTCCGGGAACTCCAAACGAACACAAACATGGATAATCACCGAGTGTTCAAACGGTGACGTCCAAGTCTTGAGGACGGTCAAAAATGGGGTGTCTACACAGAAGCAGATTCGTATTCTTCTATAGAAATTAGAGTTCATACTTAATCATACGTGGTACATCCATTAGCTTTAACAGAATAGATACAAACAGTTACGGACAGATGCAGAATAGATGGTGGTTATGTATAACCAGCTCCATAAAGGAACCTCCGGATCTGGGTAACAAATAATGAAACCTCTGATATTGGGTAACAGCTAACAGATATCACATGGTGCTAAGGATACCACGAATACATGTCAAAAATTGGACAATTATTCATTGTACTAAACATATATTTCAGAAAACAGATCTTATTTTATCATATAGAAAATAAATAAAGTTGAACATAGTTTTACTAAGTTATTACTCACAGATGGCTCCGAAAGTAGATAGACAGAGCAGACAAATCAGATATCTTGTGGTGCGTTATCTACACAAACATAACAGACACACACATAAAAACACACCCTCGGATAGTACTTAACGTACTTCATTTCGTTCTTAGTGTATTTCTAAGTCTTATCCTCATTACTGTGTCTTAATTATGGCCTAGGAATGCCTAGGATGCAATGAGAATGCCAAAATGCGCTTGAAAACACTTAATCAAATTTGTTGAAACAGGGTCCTTGCTCGAGCATAACTTCCTTCGCTCAAGCATAGGTCCAAAAATATGAATAGTCGCTCGAGTGTGAGACTGAGGTCTTCGTTCGAACGCAACTCTTGTCGCTCGAGTGGTCTGCAAAATGTGTAAACTTTTAAGAGCATGCATTATATGCTTGAGCCAACTTTTTGTTGCTCGAGCGGGAGTGCAAAAACACAAAGTAGTTGCTCGAGCGGAGAGGCAGAATTTTGGAATTTCCAAATTTTCTCCCAAGCTCAAAACTCGAATTCAAAACCTTAAAATGCAACCTTTGGGTCCCAAAACTTGAGAAAACATGTTTAAACTTGTAAAATATTAAGAACTAAAGATCATTTCGCAAAATTAAGGCCCAAAAGCTTGCCAATTCTTTCAAATTCAAACTTGAAATTGATGAACAATACATGCATGTAATGCTATGAATTCAAAACTTCCAAAACATATATAGGTGAAGTGTTGGAGTATAAAACCATGGTGAGTTCTCATAATCTAACAAAGATAAGCTCTTGCATGTATGAAATTGGTGGAATTAAACTCAAAATCCATGAATTATGCATGCATGCATGGAATGATCCTCCTTTCTAATTCATTAGCTCAATTCTTGCACAACTTAGCTTAATTCTCTAGAATTCATGTATTAAAGTCTTGATTACAAAGCTTAAGGATAAAATTCTTACCTAGAGTCTTAAATTCACAAGTGTAGAAGCTTAAACTCCCAAATTTTCTTCAATTCTCCAACAATTCCTAACAATTCTCCCTTTTCTAGCTTTTGATCTCAATTTTCTTCTTTCTCTCTCTCTCCCACATTTTGAGCTCAAGGATGAGGGAATAAGAGTGTAGTGGGAAGTTCTAGCACCAATTTAGCCTTATATAGGATTCACTAATTAAGCTAGTTTAGTTAGTTTAATCAATTGATGAGTAATTAATCTAATTATGTGATTCTGAATCTAATTTTAATTGACCCTACCATAATTTCCCTAAAATTCCGATTAAAACATAAACCAAGTCAATTTTGCGATCGGATGCCGATAAGGCCTTCAATTCGCAGAACAAAATAGAAACATAAACAGATATTTCTACGATAGACAGATACAAATACAAATAATGCTGCACACATACAATTAATTCATAATTTCATCTTAATTACTTATTAGGCACCCTTAATCATGGTTAAACAGTTAATCATAGGTCGGGGTTATTACAAGCCTGTCTTTTCTATATTTACATATAAAATTCTACACAAACTCAATTTCAATTATAACAACCAATTTTATATGGACTTTATTTGAGAAATACTTATTTTCTATGCATTTTTCATCGTATATTTAATTTTTTCATTGTCAGATTTCTTTTAGGAGATTTTTTTAAGGTCCTGGTATTAAGATTTTACAACATAAAAGGCATCCAATATTTTCATAATATCTAAGGTCTCTCAACATCAATCTAGAGAAAATTTGATCTAGAAAATTTCTCCAGACTTCCTAGTGGATTTCTTCCCAGAGAATTTCTCTAGATTCCAGTCTAAATATTTTCTCTAGATTTCTAGAGAATTTCTTTAGTTTTCGCAAGAATTTTTCTGGGTTCAAACTAGAAAATTTTCTTCCTTCCTAATCACAATGTGCAATACGCAAATCAATCACCCAAATAAGTAGCAACAATAATCAATATACATATATATATATATATATCTAGAGAGAGAGAGAGAGAGAGAGACTCACTGAAAGGAGAATTTCTCTAGCTTTAAGCTTGAGAAATCCAAAGAAAATTGAAATTTCTCTAACTTTGTTTACAGAGAATTTCTCCTTGTTCATCTCCTTTTAACCCAATTACAAGTACAAGTTCCCTCCCTTCCCTAGAACATGCATGCATGAGGCAATATAGATGTTATAGCATCAAATGAGTGTATTCCTGACTTAGAATCACTAAAATAACTATTTCAAGTTTTGAGTCTGTATGTGCTAGTTTGACTATCAACTATAGTTTATCAAGGCAGCACTATTGTTGGTTTAGCTACAATTACATATTTTATTTTATTTGTTTATTTATGATTATTTGCTGTAAAATTGTGATTCCCTACTTTGCCAGATATCATGAAAGCATCCATTGTATTTATACTTTATCTTATTTCCTTGATAGCTTATACCTCTTACAGTACTCTAAAAAGGATATAAGTTACAAAATGTATATTAAGGAAATAGAGGATATACACAACGTATTTTGCAAGTCTGCAATCTGCATTACATTAATAATTTCACAAAGAACTATTATTCAATCTATTAGAGGCTCCATGGAGTGTACACTGCTGTGTTTTCACATGGCTTTCTGGTTGTTGATAGCTGTTTTTGGCAATAGCAGAATCTGTAACAGATGCAACACAATGAGAAATTCTATTTCAGAACTTTATAGACCCACTTGTAACCAACTATTGATTCCTAAATGTAATAATTGAATATCTCATATAATAATTCAATATCTCATTTTCTTTCTAGCTAGAGGGGAGCCTTTTTTTTCGTATTTGAAATTTATTTCTTTGACCTGTTTTATTTTTTATTAGACAGACTAAATGTATCCCAAATTTTATTATTGTATTTTTCTAATTATCATCCAGGTAAGGGATAAGAGCAATTTCAAGATAGCAACTGATGATGAGATCGAAGTTGCACATTCAAAACAGTATCTTCTAAATCTCCCTATAACAGTTGATGAATCTAAGGTTTGTAATAGCTCGTGTGTTTGAAGTGAAAACGAACATCTGAGTTCTCTAGATATGCTTGTTTGTGCGCGCACGCGCACACACACACACACACACACACACACATATATTAATGTCTAATATCAATTCTACCTTTTCGAATGTAGCTTAACAAGAAGCTTTTCAAGAGGTATTTTGTAGAGACAGAGACGAGAGAAAGCGAGAGAGATGAGAAGAAGAGAGAGAAAATGAGAAAATAGGTGTTAGGGTTAAATAGGACTTATTTTGGGTGGATGAGATATATGGGGGTAGGTGAGGGACCGGAACCTTAGAAATTATAAAATAATATTGTGGACCTGTCCTATTACTAAAAATGAGAGACGAACCTTAGACTAATTTTTTCTTTCTTTTATATAGTTGATATTTTAATTTAATTATTATGATATTTGGAAAAATTTATCTCGATATACAAATAAATAAATAAATAAATAAATAAGATAGAATATGCTTAATTATGTGCATCACACTGATCAAATTAATTTTCTTATATATATATTTTTTCATTTTTTTATCTATATTATTGATGGCTTAATATTAATTTATATTTAATTTTTTTATTTAACATGAAATTATTTATTATAAAAAAATTATAATTAATTTAAATTTTATATACCTATATACAATATGTATGAATAATTCAAAAAAAAAATATTAAAGAAAAAAATCAATACATTACATAACTAATTTATGTATTTTTTTTTCTTAATCCAATAACAACATATTTATATTTAGTCTTTTAAATAAATTTTTTATAATTCTATTTCTACATATTTTTATTTTCTAAATAAATATAAATTAAAATTAAATAATTAGAATTACTTTTAGTGTTATATTACTAAATTCTCTTTCTAATTTGACTATTATTTTTAATATCTAAATGAGTGTTTATTTTATTATCTTATAATTTAATATATATCATATTTATACCACAAAAGAACTAAAATTATAAAAAATAAATAAATAATTTAACTAAAGTTAAGTATTCATATAACACTTTTATAAAACGATTAAGCTAAGATTATTATATAAATAATTTAAATTAAAATTATGGTAAATTACACTAACACCTCTTAAGGTTTGGTCCAATTACATCCGACTCCTTGACGTTCTGAAAATTACATTCCTACCCCTGTGGTGTAGCTCGACGTTTTCGCGCCCCTTTCGGAAGGTCGAAATGAAGCCCTACAGTTTGGACTCCCATGGTTCTGAATCTAATCTTACAATCGCAATATGAAACTGATAAACACCAAAGTGTTCAAATCTGGCAAATCGTTTTGGAAAATTGATTTTAGGATAAAAAATGCCAAAATTGGACTGTTTTGCCAGATACAGAGTCGCCACCTAAATATTTTATTTTTGGAAAAATTTAGGAAACCCATGACTCGTGCCAAAGGCCACGTGTCCGTCATCACCAAAGTTGCCTCGGCTCGAGAATTTAGGTACGAGAGAGGAAGGTCATGAATTGAGCACCCACGCTCGCACGATCAAAGATCGGCCTCTACTAATCATGATTTGATTTTTTATAAACATTATGTGCTCTTGTTCCGGTTATTAGGCTAGCTTTACTACGTGATGCGCACAATCAAGTATAGACTAGTTTGTTCAATTTAGAATAATTCAACTCATGTTTGTTTGAAAAAATGGTTTGAATTTGCCACCTCAAGTGGGCTTAAAGTTTGCGGATTTGCCACCAAACATAGTGGGCTTTAAAAAATGATTTGCCACTTAACAAAGTGGGCTTAAAACGCACATTTGTTGAATCATTCCAATTCAAACAACAACCCTTCATCCACAGACATTCAAGCAGTTTAGCAAGTAAGCACATAGCCTCATTGCAAGCATGCTAATCATGGCAACATTCACATTCATGCAAGTATGCTAAAGCGTAAAAGCTCACCTAGTACTCCAAGCCAAGATAAGACAAAGTTAGAAAAATATGCATGATTCCTAACTATGCGAAATGTCTAATGCAACACATGTAATACGTAATTAATAGGCTCGGCTACTAATATGGCATATGGATCGATTTGATAACATGCGATTAAACATGTATTCAAAGATTTATTGAAATTGCAATGCAGTTTGAATGATGCTTCGAGCCTTGGTGCATGCATGCAATACAAATGAATGGGTGCAAGCATAAAGTACAAGGTATGCTAATTGAAACATGTCCCTAATCTAACCATCAAAAGCGATTAAATAAAAGGGAGAAAGACGTGGGGTTAGAAGACATACACACATGCACGCACACTTATTACAACATTATGCCCTCGCGAAGGAGGGTCCAAATGAATAAGCTAAGTAGCTAATCAAGCTAAGCTAAGCTAATTAAGCTAATTATTACAAAACTCGAATGAATAATTAACTAACTATCTAAGCTAATTAATTAAGAATTAACTAGGCTAAGCTAATTAAATATTACAACATCAACTAATTAGCTACAACTAATTAGACTAATTAAATATTACAACACGATTTGCTATGCTAATGAAATAATTAAATAACAAATGCATTTGATATGAGCATGACGGAAGATGGATGAAGGTTGCATGCGCATCACCTGAAAGCTGCTTTGTCTACCCCAGACCGCCTCTGTTTCACCATCAACCACTGCTTCTGTTTCTGCAAAATTGCATTGCTAGCCACACACCAAGGACCGGCCGTGCATTACTGATGGCCGGCCAGGCCTACAGAGGGCCGGCCGTGCATTAATTTGGTGCAAACTCTGTTTTGTGCTCTGAGGTGAAATCAGTGCAGATAAAGCATTTTCAAGCTCTGTTTGTCTTTCCTTCCTTCTCTGTTATAGGAAAACCTCAAGAGAAGGTTGGGATTGACTCCAAAACCATCAATGAGCAATATGATCGCTTGATGATCTCGGAGATCATCTTGGACCAAAAATCAATAAATGTAATGCAAATAGACCACCCTTCCCTTTTTGTCATGGGATGAACTTAAAAAAGGAAGTTGAGACACTTCAAGGACATCAAAAACACCATGAATTGATGCTTTATAACCCTTAACACAAGGAACTTGGCATAACGTCCGACCAAGTTCAAGCTATTTAAGTCATTTTCTTTAAGTGTGTTGATCCAAATTTTAAACCAATTGTTTTAGGCCTTGCCATTCATTAGTCCATTTGTCCAAATGTGGTGTAAATGTCCTGTAAACGAGAAGTGATGTCAAACAAGAGGTCCTTCCAAGACATGAGAAGGAGATTACACCGTTGACGATGAATCTCCGAAGAAATTAAGCCATTAAGTGTAGGTCTCCTTTACATGCATTGCGCAACCTCAATTGATTGAAACCATTCTCATGAATGAAAGATGTGGAATAATTTATTGATTAGCAAACTTAAGCCCCAAAACATGGAAAATGAACAAAGAAAGCATGTTAAACAACAAGTATGCCAACTAATGAGACCTCAAGTGTATCAAACAAGGCATGAACCAATTGGAAAAACTTAGACAACCTCAAAACAGTCCTAAATACATGAAAATCAGAGGTGAAACATGCATGAAAAGGGGTTAAAAAGCTAAACAATAAAGATGAGAATTAAGGCTAGTAAACAAGGAGGAGGAGGGGTGGCTAACCCCTTCATTTTTGAAGCTTCAAAGCATGGTTTTCAGCCTTTTCAAACCTCTGAAAATCAGTGTAAAAACCAAAGAAAAAGAGTGAAAAGGAGAAGGTTTGAGTTATGAATAAAGGTGCAGATAGAGCAAGCTCTCTCTACCCTTTTGGTAACCCTTCAAACCCAACGCCAACACTTCAAACAAACTCAAAACCAACCAAAACAGCAAGAATAATGAAGTAAAGGATATAAATGAAGGCAAGAAAAGAGAAAACAAGCTTATACATTTCAAGAAGTAAACTTGTTCTTGGAGTTTCAAACTTGGTTTCAATGCACTCTCAAGCTTGAATTACACTTCCTCAAGATTAACCAAGGCTTTAGGATGGTAAAGCAAGGTTGTATATGATGTATATAGGTGGTGTAAGCAAGCTAGGTTAGCCCCAAGGTAACTTGCAATGGAAGAAACAGAAGCGAAGTGCTCTCAAGGTGTATATGTCTCTTCTTGAATTTTTTTCAACCCTCAAAATAGTCCCAGAGCTTTGGTTTTATACAATTCGAGCTGAAAAGGTGATAAATATCTTCAAAAATGGACAGCTGGTGGCCTCCTACCCAGAACAGTGTTTATCGCCATCGAAAGTCGGCCGGCCATTCATAGCCACGGTCGGCCATCACTAATGCACGGCCGGGCCTTGATAGCCTCCCCTGTTTTTTTTGGTTCAAACTCACCTCAGGGTGAGAAATGGTCCAGAAATGAAACCCAAGGGTTCAAACAAGGTAAATGTTGAAGAAGTGAGGTTATTTCGGAAGCCTGACTGATTCCGAATTGCTGTGGATTCACAATTCAACTTTCATCATTGAGTGCATTGAACCAACTGTCTGAGTCTTACGGATGATCAAAAATAGGGTTTCTACATGTGGTTAATAGTTTTATTTCACGAATCCCTTGCTTATATAAAAGACAACAACTCCAAGTAAAAAAACATATGAAATTACATTGAAAAAAAAATTAAAGCAAAGGAAAAGGAAAAAATAAATAAATAAATAAACAGAGAAAGTAAAGCAAAGTAAGAAAAGAGAGAGTGCATGAGTTCAATGTCTTCATTCCATCTAAATAATTATAATGACAAGGGGTTAGTGTAATTTCCCAAACGTCAGAGAATGATATGTATTAAATCCAAATCTCAGGGGATGTAAGTGTAATTTACCCTAAGAACAATGACCTACTACAACAAACAGATCTTCTTATGTGATTAGTAATTTTTTTTAAATGTTTTCAATAGCTAAAAGAAATTTACATAAAACGTTCAAAAAAAAAAAAAAAACATATAACAGTCCAAAGGTCAGGTTTAAAAATTAAGTTGTGATCATATGTCTTTTCTTAAGGAAATATTTTTTCTTTTTCTTTTTCTTTTTTTGAACTTGGATTGGAGGTGAAAACAGTGTAACATTTTTTAAAAATTTATAGGATCTTGGCTTGGCTTGCCTAAGCTATGTTACACGGTTTTGGGTGTGGGTGTCATATACGAGTATGGGTCAAGTAGCAGATTTGTCTATTCTTAAAAAATGAGGGTACGCGAACTCAGTTTAAAAGTGTCCGAAAAATAAATACAGATACAAAGACACGATACATGAAATATTCAAAGGAGCTTCTAACAAAATATTCACAAGGGCCTCCTAATTTAGCTAGAACAAACAACTACACCCAAAATAAATCCCAAGACATACAAATTAGCTTTTTCTAGATTCTATTGGTATTTTTCCATAATAATACTAGAAAAATATATAAAATAAAATTAAATAGAAATGATAAAATAATAATTATTTTTTTTTTATTAAAGAATGAAATACAAAATAAATTACAGAACTAAGTATATAGGAATGAATTAGATTACATCATGGAACCTATTATAAGATGGATTCACATAGACATACAAAATAATATACAAGAAATAGTTTAAATCTAAGAGTTTGAATAACAAAGGATAAGAGAAGCAAATTGAAACCTGCGTGATACCACAGTTACCTTAAAATAGATTCACCGCCTCTCAATGGGTGCTGGAGGTATGCCAGCATCTATCTCTCAGGATACTGTAGACACCCCATTTTTGACCGTCCTCAAGACTTGGACGTCACCGTTTGAACACTCGGTGATTATCCATGTTTGTGTTCGTTTGGAGTTCCCGGAGGCCTCGGCTCGCGTGCCTTGCCTCAGGATCTCCGAACTCGACCGTTTAGTGTCTGGTTTTGCACCAAACACTTGCATCTTGCCTTTGAGAGGCAGGGTGGGGCTTTTTGTATTTTGAGTGTCCTTGGCTCCTTTTTCTTTTTTTTATTTCATTTCTCAACTCAACCAAATATAGTTTAGAATGTAAATCTTATCAATTGTTTCTCTATTTTTTTTTTTAATTTCTCTCATTAAATCCTCAAAGTCATAATTAAAAAAAAATTCAATATGATTATTCATGCCTTTAAATGTTTAAATAAAATTACCTTCAAGTCTGTAGATGCCAATGGTTAAATATTATATTATTATAATGAGTGGTTAGTTCAATTCCACTTTTACATTGGTTGGGTCATTAAGAAATATTCTGTTTGGTTTTGATAATACTTTAAGTAAATTTTTTATTTTTTAAATGCAAACATAGATACAGTATATTGAATAAATACAAAAATAAATTAATTTTTTTTGTATGTTTTAGTATTTAGTGTTCTTTTAAAAGATTTTTTTTTTCACTAATAGTTTATTTTTCAAGTGTATCTAAATTAAATGGGTTTAAAAGTATATATAAAAAAAATCCTTAAAATATTTAAAATGTTCACAAAAAAATAAACACATATAAAATGTTTTCAAAATTTGAGCTAAAAATACAATTTTCTCAAAGTTGAGGAGAGGCACGTGCCCCTCTTTGTCTCTTGCTCCACTCAACACTTATTTTTAAAAATTTTCTAGACTTAGATACGCTTTAAAGACACTTTGGAAACACACACATTACAATTTTGAAAAAGTAATTTGAAATCAATGATAAAAGAGAAACAATATAAAATTTTCATGTCGCTGTGTCCAAGCTCTTAGCATAATGCCTTAGTTACTTATTTAGGTTAATTTTATCTTTTTTTTCAATTTATTGTTGTTAATTAGCTTGATTGATAATTGTTGGCAGGTAGTTAGCTATGCAATGAGCATTGTTGATAATGAAATGTATAAAAGAGTTTCACAAAGAAACCCAAATATTATAGACATGAACCATTTGCCTCTATTCTACAACAAAATTTAAACTCCACAATTGACCCCAACTTCTCTCTGGAATCAAAACACCACCACAGTTTGCATTATCAGTGCCTTGAGACATAAATTTAGTTGAGTTTTCTGGAAATCAAGCTGCGCTTGAACTTGTCACATACTTACTAGAGAACACTTTGCAGCTCACGAGTGTAATTGTTCATCCTCGCACTCCAAAAATCCCTTGGGATTCAGCAAAAATGGAAACGCATAGAGCGTGTGAGGCAACAGTAAAGAAAACTGCATTCGAAGCAAAATTAGCCGTACTTGAGTACTTCAATTTATTTATTTAGGACTTGAAAAGATAGTTTGATTTTGTGTATGAAACAGATTTTGATAACTTCTCTCCCCTAGTGATCAATTGATCTCTATGATATAATTCATATTCATCCTGTTAGTGCTATGTTCATTGTTGATCACT
>NW_021030837.1:174836-186811 GCF_004153795.1 Camellia sinensis
AAAAATTGTCCTTGTAGCTATAATGAGTTGGAAACAATTATTCATTAAACAATGAATTATAGACTGCACAAGTAACTATAATGTCACTGTTTCTAGTCCATGTAACCTAAATATGCAAGACAACAAACAGAGGGGAACTGGAGTTATTATCGATCAAGCGAGCAACAAGTAAATATTCACACTTATCTCATGTGTTTTGGTGCATTTTGGTATGTTTCGGTGGAAACAATGGAATTTCAGTATTCATTTATGTTTCGTTTTGATTTCCTAAGAAACGTAAACATTTTGACCATTTCAATGGAAAAGAAACAAAATGGTGCTCCTTGCTTAGGTGACTGATTCACATAGCGAATCCGAATAAAAGAATATTACAGTCCAAATAATATACAAATTCCTAATTAATTAACAAATCAACTAAGAAAATAAATAAAACTGGCATGCAAGCCAGGGACTGCCTTGCTTCTGATGAATGATGCATGTCTGGGCTGCCTTGCGCGGAAATCCACCGAGATGCCCTAATTAGCCTCTGTTTAGCAGTTATTCTTGGAAAGCGTGCCAAGTTCCAAAAAGTTGCTGATTCTTCATTTTGCTGCAACAGAGAGCAAGAAAGGGGCATAGCAATGTATTTTCACAGATATATGCATGCCTCGATCCTCGTGCCACCAATCACGCATATCGATGCATGATGGCCGAGGAGTCGAATTGCACAATTCAATATAGAATGAATGCACGTGAAAACACAACAAGACCTAACTCCATCATGGATGATCCGGAGTGTCGGTGACTAGGGAATTGAGACACATTCCGTCACTCGGAGTACGAAATGCACCTCGTTTCCCGTGCCCGGGCTAACTCTTATTCCGAACACGATGCAATATGCATGACATGCATGAAATGCAACTAAGATACAATCCTAACATACACAATGCTATGGAATGACATGTCTCGAAATGCATGCACACGGGCACGTAAATCGAGAAAATGACAGAATACGATCTAAGATACAACCTAGTATGCACTATGCTGTAAAAATGAGATGCCTCGAAATGCGTGCACACGGGGACGCAAATCGAGAAAATGACATACGCAATGCAATATGGCAAAAATGGCATATAGAATGCAACATGGACTTATACTAACATGAGAGAGCCTCAGCCACACTCACATAAGAGGCCGGTAGATGAAAATGAAGTGCCTCGAAAGGCGTGCACACGGGCACGCAAACCGAGGCAATGGCATGTGCAATGCAAATTACATGAAAATATGATATGGGCTTACACTAACATGAGAGAGCCTCAGCCACACTCACATAAGAGGCCGATGAATGAAAAATGAAGTGCCTCGAAATGCGTGCACGCGGGCACGCAAACCGAGGCAATGGCATACGCAATGCAATGGCATGGAAAATGATATGAAAGCATGCTAATGGATTTTCAGCAATGAAATGTGGGGGAAAACAGCCCCGAAGTGAGGCGAAAACACACCCGATGCATGAAATAGTCCCGAAGCATGAATTTTGGGACCCGAAATGGCCTATAGCTATACCAAACATGCACAATATGGATATGCAATGAATAGACAGAAGCAAGGCAGCCCCAAAATTAGCATTTTACTAGTACAAAGCATGGCCAATCAGCAAGCAAAGATAGGGCAACAATGGCATGCAAAAATGGCCCTAAACATGAGGTTATGAAGCAAGTGGTATATGTAAAACCCAAACCGAAAAATTCCCTTCTACAACATTGAAGAGGGACCAAAAATAAGCATATTTACAGAACTGTAAAAAACCCAAAAACAAACATAGACATGGCTAAGCTTTTATGCAAGAAAAAGGGCCAAAAGGTGGTCAAAGAGGCAAGTGGTATATGCACAGCCCAAACTGAAAAACTCCCTTCTACAACATTGAAGAGGGACCAAAAATAAGTATATTTATAGAACTGTAAAAACTCCAAAATCGTATACAAACATACTAGAAATGCAATGCAAAATAAGGCTCAAAAGAGGCTATAACATGAGGTATGCAAAGCATTCACCAAACAGCCAAAGACCCTTAATGAAACATGTTAAGAAGGTCAAAATAAGACTATTTCTAGGCCTGTAAAAAGACCAAAAACAGAAACATGATAGGCTGCCAAAGCATGCAAAAATGGGGACCAAAGAGAGGATATAACATGAAGTGGCACATGGAGGTCCCAAACAGTAATGAGCCCTTCTTCAATGTTGAAGAGGGGCTCAAAATAAGCCTATTTACAGTTTACATCATGCTCCAAAACAGATCACACGCAAGCCAAAAATTCTATGCAAGATTATGGCATTCAAGGAGGATATTGAAGCAAGTGCAAGATGGGGGGCTCAAACAGTGTTGAGCCCTTAAGCAAAAGTGAAAAAGAGCTCAAAACAAGGCCACTCTCAGTTAGGGCCGGAGCTCAAAACAATAAGCATGTATGGCTTACAAATGGTGCAAGAAATGGACCAAAAAGGGGGAAATGCTACTCACCCTTGAAGACCACTGCTTTTGTTGCTTCTTGGACCAACTTTGGTGATTCTAAGCTGCTGGAATTCCTCCCCTTGCTGCTGGAATGGAAGTGGTGGAATGATGCTATAGGGTGTAGTGCAAATAGGCCAAGAACAAGGCCCTTTTGGACCCTCAAAACCAACACAAATGTAGAGAGAGAGGGAGATATATAGAGAGAGTGATATATATCTCTTCTATATCAGATTTTTCTAACCTCCTAAAGGGGAGGAGAGGCTCTCTTTATATAGAGAAACCAAAGGGTCAACCAAAAAGGCCAAGCTTCTCTTAGAAGCTTGGAGCAAAAGGGCCAAGCTTCTTGGAGAAGCTAGGCAAAGGGGTCAAGTAGTTCAAGCTTCTTGGAGAAGCTAAACAAAAAGGTTCAAACGGGTCAAGCTTCTTGGAGAAGCTTTAAAAGGGTCAAAAGGTTCAAGCTTCTTGGAGAAGCTAAAAGGGGTCAAGTTTCTTGGAGAAGCTAAAAAAAGGTTCAAGAGGGTTCAAGCTCCCTCAAGAAAAGGTCTCGGCCAGGACAAGTGGCCGACTGATCTAAAACAGTGGCCGGCCGGCCAAACACAATGCCGACCGGCAAAAGTGGCCCAAGGGTGTTCAACATTGGCTCGGAAGTGAGAAAAACGAGCGTCGGAGGATATATAACTGGTTGCTGAAATAATTGCCGGCCTCCCACCCTTCTACGGCCTTCCTGGTGATGAAACAGAGGTACCTGCCAAAAATGAATGAAAACCGATGCAAAACGAATGTTCGGGAGCCAGAACGCGCAGTTCGGGGTCCCGAAAACTGCTTGTTGAGCACCGAAAGTGGCATTCGACCACGGAGTGGGTCTCCTAGACCTCAGTGTCCCTCAAAAGGGAGTAAATAAGATGCATGCTAAAAACCAAAACATATGGAGGTGGTTTGGCGGTCCCGAACCGAGGCACATGGCCTGACGGCTCCGAAAATCGGGAACCGGGCTCCGAAATGGGCAAAATGACCTACAGCCACAAAATGTAGCCCACGGCCACTGAGAGATGGTCTACGGGACCTCTCCCTCCCCTCAGGAAAAGAAACAGAGAAAACCGAGTCTGGTTCGCAAACCGAGGCAAGGCACAGAAGAGGGTTCGGAAGTCCGGAGGCAGGGCTCGCAGCCAGGACTCTGCAACTTCTGAACGAGCACGATATGCAAAATCATCGAGTGCTCAACTGGTGACGTCTGAGTCTTAAGGTCGGTCAAAAATGGGGTGTCTACACTTGCTTTTGCAGATATTTTTATTGCCAGCTGTGCCAGCTGTTGGGAACAAAAGGCATCCTCCGTACACGTGTATGGAGGGATTGTAACAAGCTTGTAGCTTGTCAAACAAGCTTGAGGCTTGGAATTCTATATAAGGGGAGCTTCCTCCCCCTTGAGAAGGGTTCAGAATTTTGAAGAGCAAAAAATCTCCCCCTCTCTCTAGAATTCTCACACTCTCTCTATATTTGTGCCTTAAAGTGTTATTTCTTCATACTTTTGCACACAAACACCTACTCAAACACCTTCATCTTGTTGCTGAGGTACTTGGAAGCCTTATTTGAGTGGTTTTGGCTTGGTTTTGCCTCAGAAGTTGCTGTTTTTGAAGTTGTGCTTCAAGGGTGAGTAATAGTCTCTTTAAAGCTTTATTTTCATTGCTTATTTGGCTATCCTTGCATGCTATTTTGGGCCTAACTTGTAACTACAAAAACTTTTGTTTTTAAGTGCTTAAATGGTTGTCTAAGGCCTTGTTTGAGTTAGGGGTGGTCTACCCCATTTTGTGGCTTATTTTGCTTTACTTTGTGCTATCCTTTGAGGCCTTTGAGATCACCTTTGTTTGCCCTTTTCACCACTGAATTCCTCTGGAATTCAGTGGTGAAAAGTGGGTTTTGAGAGCCAAAATGGATGGGGGTGGTCCCCCCCCTTTTGTGTTTTGTATGCATGTGTTGTTGGCTTAACACTTTGGCATGTTTTTTCTACCTTCTTGAGGCTCTATCTTAGCATGTTTTAGGCCTTATTTTAACATGATATAACTCTATTTTGGGTTAGTTTGGCCTCTTGTTGTTTGCTTTTTGCACTTGTAGTGCAAACTTGTTCACTAGCCTAACATGCTTCATGAGTTAGCTTGTTATTCTAGCATGTATTGGCTTCACTCCAGCATGTTTTTGGTGTTATTTTGACATTCTTTGACTCTGATTTTGGTTGGTGGGGTCACCTCTTGCTTTGTTTTTGTACTTGTAGTGCAATCCTCCTTGTAGGCTTAACATGCATCATGCTTTATGCCTCTAATTCTAGCTTGTTTTAGCTCTATTTCAGCATGCTTTTGACCTTGATTTAGCATGGTCAAACTCTGTTCCAAGTGGTATTGGTCATGTATGGTTTGCTTTGTATAGCCATAGTATAAAGCCCCTCCACTAGCTTTGTGTTTTGAGTCCACTAGCATGCTTTGTTTGGGCTATTTGCATGATATAGCATCATTTGATATATGATTTCAGAGCATGATTCACTGTCATACCCTGGTGTGTATCACTCTTTCAATGCTTTTGGAAGTTGAGCATTATGCCTCATATATGAGCCAATACATATGCACACTTGTCTAAGCTTTTGAGCTTCCATCTCAACATGTTTTGGTCTTTGTTTTGGCCTAATTGTGCTCTGTCCAGGGTTGGTTTGAACATTTGTGCTATGTATCGCATGCCTTTCTAGCATGCCTTATTTGTGATGTTTGTGTGATATAGCATCATTTGGTATGTAAATTCAGAGCATAAATCATTGTCTCACCCTCACATATATCACTCTTTGATTGTGTTTGAAAGTTGAGTCTTCATGCCTTGTTTACGAGCCATCAAATGAGCATGTTTTCCTTGTGCTATATGCCTTGATCTTAGCATATTTCAGTCACTGTTTTGGCCTGTTATAGCTCTGTTTTGGGCTGGTTTGGTTGTTTGTGCATAGTATTGCATAGTCCTAGTGTTGTGTACCTTATTAGCTTTAATGCTTGAGTCCTCTAGCATGCCATACTTGTGTTGGTTGCATGATATGTCATCATTTGGTATATGATTTCAATGCTTGTACCTCTGCCATGCTCTCATATATCCTTTTTCAATGTGCTTGAAAATTAAGCTTTGTGCCTTGCTTGCGAGCAAACGGATGAGCATGCGTTCCTGGCTTTTTGTGCCTAAGTCTTAGTGTGTTTTGGCCACTGCTTTGAGATGTCTTAGGTCTGTCCATAGTTGGTTTGACCATATGAGCATTGTAGTGCATGCCTCATGTGTAATACGATTCACTAGCTTTGATGCCTTAGCTTCTAAACATACCATGCATGCATTGCTTATATGATAGAGCCTTGTGCATGCCACTCTAGCATTGATAGATAAGCATATTGTTTGCATGTGTGATGTATTGCATGTGTTTGGATTGGACGTTAATCCAAACACAAGAAATGAGAGACGTTTCATACTCGAAGTGATGAAACGTGCCTCATTTCTTGGTCCCCGTCCCCCTTGATTGTGCATGATAGGGTGGAGGCCTCTTGAGTCTTGTGTGTTATGTGTGCATTCATTAACTTGTACAAACTTGGCTTCTCGGCCATTGTGCATTGCGATGCTTGGTTGGTGGCCCAAGAGTCGAGTATCGCACTCCTTTGAGCTTGGAAAATGATAAGGAGGGTGGTTGTGCACACATGCCTGGCAAATGCCTTGCCTTGCCCCTTTTGTACTCTGTTTGTAGCAAAACTGGAGTATGTAGAAGCAACTGGCTGACCGGCCAGAGAAAGTGGCCAACCGGCCACTTTAAGTGGCCTATAGCCTCCTTAAGTGGCTGACAAGTGGCCTACAGCCTCCCCTACTGGCCGACAGTCCACCAGCTTGAAGATGGTTCAAAGTGATTCTAGTTCTGGAGCAGAAGCAGTCTGGAAATTGGTTCAGTGTTCAGGAATCAAAGCGAATGCAAACAAAGGCAACCGGTGGCAAGACGACGGGATTTCGGGAGGAAGCAACTGAGCATGCATGCATTCCTCGCTCCGAGGCTCCTTTTAACTGCTTTGCTTAGATGGTTAACTCATTGATTCTGTACTTAAATAGTTTATGCGTTTAGCTATTCATTTGTGTTTGTAATTAGTAAACTAATTAGTTAATTAGTTGTGATTTGTAATAGTTAGCTTAATTAGCGTAGCTAGTTATCTTTCATTTCATTCGGACCCTTCGTCGAGAGGGCACAAATGTTGTAATAAGGGTGCGTGTGTGTGATGCATGTCTTCCAACCCCATTTCTTTCTCTCTTTTACTTATCAGCTTTCGATGGTTAGTTTATGGCATATCTCAATTAGCATACCTTATGCTATGCATGCGTGCATCATTCATCTGTCTTGCATGCACCGGGCTCGGTGCATCGTACAAACCGCATTGTATTTCAATACGCTTTCTTGAATATGTGTTTCAAAGCATGTTATCAAGTATTGCAACTCATATGCCATCTTGGATAGCCAAGCCTATTAGTTGCATTTTGCATGTGTTGCATTAGGCATTGTTGACATAACTAGGATCATGCATTGATTTCTAACTAGTTTTCTATTTTGGCTTGGAGTACACTGTAAGTGTTTACACTTTAGTATCCTTGCATGTGTGTAAGTGATTGCCATGATAGCATGCTTTCCATGAGGCCATGTGCTTATGTGATTAATTGCATGAATGCCTGTGGATGAAGGCTTCATTGCTTGAATTGGGACAATTCATCAAAATGTGCGTTTTAAGCCCACTTTGTGAAGTGGCAAAATCATGTTGTTTCAAGCCCACTTGAGGGTGGCAAAATCCGCGCTTCAGCCTACTTGAGGGTAGCAATTCTAAACCATTTTTGAAAAACAAACACGAGATGTTTTGTTCCAAATTGAGTGATTTAGTCTATACTTGTATGCTGTGCGCATCACATAGTAAAGTTAGATTAATAAACTGGAACAAGAACACATGTGTTTTCAAAAACAACATATCATGTTAGTAGAGGCCGATCTTTGATCGGGCGAACGGGGGTACTCATTTCAGGACCTTCCCATCTCGTACCCAAGTTCTCGAGCCAAGGCAACTTTGGTGATAACGGACACGTGGCCTTAGGCACGAGTCAGGGTTTCTTAAATTTCCCAAAATAAAATATTTAGGCGGTGACTCTGAAATCTGGCAAAGCAGTCCATGTTTGGCACTTTTAATTCAAAATTGATTTTTCAAAACCAATTTCTAGATTTGGACTCTTTGGTGATTTATCAGTCTTACATTGCACTTTGTGAGATTAGATTCAGAACCGTGACAGGAGTCTGAACTGTAGTAGCTAGAACCCAATTCGCACCCTCTCCAAAAGGGGGGCTGCTCGGAGCAGAGTTTGGGGCGGTCTACAGTTTCTGGCGACTCTGCTGGGGATTTAGAGAACTTGACTCAAACATCATGATATGTTGTTTTGTTTACACTTATGTGTTTCTTTGCATTGTATTTGCATTGGTGCGCCTAGGTGTAACAGCGCCCGCGTGGGGCCTCGTGCTACAGTTCGGACTCGATTTGTGTCACGGTTCTTAATCTGAACCAAAGAGTCCAAATCTGGCAAATCGTTTTGAGAAACAGATTTTTGAAAATACATGTTCAATTGATTTAGTATTTCATTTTTTCCCCTTTGCAGAGAAGGCTCATGCTCATCCGAGAGGGCCAAGCAGGAGCTACAAGACACGGATGATGAATTCTATAGTAATGTTTTTCTCTTTGAGTTAGAGTTGGGTCAAAGCAACGTTGAACAAGGCATGCTCTACATTTCCAAGCAAACAGCAGCAAAGCATTTCCCTTGTGCATCGACTGTTATACCAATTTATGAGGTCTAGATTGAAATTTCCAGACACTCAAAACCAGACCTGGAACATGGCATTCGTCTACATTCGCTCATTTGGTGCCTCTTTCATTGCAAGAGGGTGGCAGAGGTTTGTCATTAGGCACAATTTGGAAGCCATGGATGTGATTTGCTTCTACAGACCTCTCTCGCGTTTACATGAATGGCATTTCCTGCTTCAGCATGTCAAAAGAGGGGAAGCCAAGACAAACAACCCTCCTGAATTCAAGCCTGAAAATTTCCTGATCGAGCTGCAATTGACCCCTCCCTCTAGCTTCGTCCTCATCATTCCCAAGGAAGATGTAATAAATCATTTCCCCGCAATTGAGATCTCTTGCGGAAGAACACTGCACTTCACTGATGCTCAAAACAAGGATTGGCCCATGACAATCTTTTTCGCTGATTTGCACGATGCCTACATGGTTGTGGGTGGGTGGGAGGGGTTTGTGAATAAGCACGGGCTGCAAGACATGGATGCAATTAGGTACTACAAACCGGTCCAGCCTTTACACGAGGGGCACTTCCTTATTGAATGTGTGAAAAGAGAGGAGGATGCTTATGAGACTATTAGTCAGAGTGGTCAATTGGGTAGTGCTGAAAATGATGGTGAGGGGGGCAATTATTAGGGTGATCGTGCAAGTAGCGATAATCATGCAGGGCTGAGTCCTCATTGAGTGGTAGCACCACAAAGAGGAGGACAAGTTGCTGTTGGATAGGGAAAAACCAGGGTAGTCATGGCACTGTAGGAATTCTTACAAGTGACAAACAGTGCTTGGGAGGAAATGGCAATATAGCTCCCAATTAGTGAACTCATGATGTCTGTCATAATCTGTGATTGTGTTTTTCATAATTACATTGTTGAAGCTCATAGTAAATATTGATTTTACATACATTACATTCAAGGTTCTGAAAAACGGTTGCGATCGCCGTAACGGTGGCAATGTCGTGGTTGCGATTGCGGGGTGTATAGGCCATAGCGTAATGGTTGCGGTAACTGGAACCATGATTTTTTTTCGCACAATTTGAAAAAAAACTTACCGATACGCATATTTTTTTTCCCATAATCATATTTATCAGGTTTTAAAATAAATATTGATCAATTTTTGTAATTTTTTAATATGATCCAATATATTTCATATTTTTAAATCACTATAAACTGCGTTTTTTACATTTTATTTTAATAATTAATGATTTTATATGTCATAAATCCATATTACGCTTGTGGCACAAATTTTTTTTTATTGGATTTAGATGTATAAAATTATTATACTTGTGGAAGCATATGCAAATTTTAACTTGAATAGTTTTAAAAAATAAATTATACATGCTAATGTAATCATATAAAAATTAAAAAATATATTATAAAGAAAAAAAATTTGAGTTTGGATCACTTGAATATTCATTCTCTTTTTGAATAACCTGTAAATAAAAATAAAATAAACTAATCAACAAAGATTGACACAAATCGTTTTTAAAATAATAAGTTTTTTGAGTTTTGATTTTTTTTTTTTACTTTTATAAAATATAAAATTAATTAATTATAACATAAATAGTTTTTAAAATAATAACCTATAAAAAAATATCTTACAAAATGTCATTGAAATTTTAAACACACAGACCTATACATAATATAATAAAGATAGCTATTGATTTTAAATAAAGATAATATAAAAGGCCATTCTCTTTTATTAAAGTAACCTATACATAATATAATAAAGATAGCTATTGATTTTAAATAAAGATAATATTAAAGGTCATTCTCTTTTATTAAATTATGAAGGTTCTGGTGAAGGTTAGAAAGAGTAACAGAGAGAGCTTTAAATAATAAATACATAAATGCCATAATGCTATAATAAAGGCTAGTCAAGGGGAAGACAATTTGCTGTTGGGGCATGGAAAAAAGCTGTGTAGGAGGCCAGAATAGGGAGTCACCCTGATGTAAATTCTTGATCTTGGAAGAAAAGGAAGTTCAAGTATTACAAAAATGAATCTTTGATTCTTTAGATAGTGATTTTCATCCATACATCGGATATCTTGGTTAGTAAAATTGTGATTTTTCTACTAAAATTCTTCTTGGTTGATTGTATCTGAAGTAGATTTTTGAGTTATTGAAAAGTTGAAATTAGAATATATATACTTCAGAATAAAATATTAAATTGTGGGTCTCTCGATTTAACTTAAAAAACTCATCAAGATACTTTCTATTTACCCCCTCCCCTCCCCAAAAAAAAAGAAAGAAAAAAAAAAGAAAACTGTTATCATATTATATATATATATATATATATATCAGCTAAAATAACGATTTCTTGTTTTGGAGAAGCATATGATCAAATCCCCAAACTAACAATAAACGGTTTTAACTAACTGCTGATAAACCCCAACTATATATATTTACCACCTCTAAACAACAAAGCCTCTCTCTCTCAGCCTTTTAGAACTAGTACTGATCACCATATATTCAAGAAAGAAGAATCAAGAAAAATGTCAGAAATCAGAGACACCAGTGAAGCTCTCAATGATGAAGGAAATTGTAGACGTCCCCGAATGCCCCGGGAGGAACGAGCTCCCGTTCCGTTCATTTGGGGTCACTACAGCTCAGGACTCTCAAATTTGTCACGGTTCTAAGTCTGAACCAAAGAGTCCAAATCCGGCAAATCGTTTTGAGAAAAACAGATTTTGAAAGAAGTGCCAAACATGGACTGCTTTGCCAGATACAGAGTCGCCACCTAAATATTTTATTTTTGGGAAATTTAGGAAACCCTGACTCGTTGCCTAAGGCCACGTGTCCGTCATCACCAAAGTTGCCTCAGCTCGGGAACTTGGGTACGATTGGGGAAGGTCACTTCGTGAGCACCCCCGCTCGCCCGATCAAAGATCGGCCTCTACTAACCATGGTATCTATTTTTGAAAACATTGTATGTTCTTATTCCGGTTCATTAGCCTAGGTTACTATGTGATGCGCACAGCATACAAGTATAGACTGGATCGCTGTAGACACCCCATTTTTGACCGTCCTCAAGACTTGGACGTCACTGTTTGAACACACGGTGATTATCCATGTTCATGTTCGTTTGGAGTTCCCGAAGGTCTCGGCTCACGCGCCCTGCCTCAGGATCTCCGAACTTGACCGTTTAGTGTCTGGTTTTGCACCGAACACTTGTGTTTTGCCTTGGAAGGGCAGGGAATGCCTTATGAGGCATCCCTACACACCACCGGCAGTGGCTGGAGGCCACCGGATGGTCTTTTTCTGCCATCGGCACTTTTGTTTGCCGGTCGGCACACTTTATTGCCGGTCGGCGTAGATTGTTGCCGGTCGGCACTGTTTTTTGCCGAAATGGCATTTTTGGGCAGCAGACCACTGTTCATCCACTTTATGGAGATATTTTGTGCCAGCTGTGATAGCTGGCACCAACTCTTCCCCCCTCCATACACGTGTATGGAGGGATCTCCCTCTAACCAAGCTTGTTGTATAAGCTTTGCAAGAGGGAGTCTTATAAGAGGAGGGCCTTCCTCTTTGATCTAGGTTACACTCTTGCAACCAAAAACCAGACCTAAGAGATATAGATACATATTATCTCTATACCTCCCCCTCTCTCCTCCTTTG
>NW_021030838.1:0-11681 GCF_004153795.1 Camellia sinensis
AAATGGATAGGGGGCACAGGCCGAACCACATTTTACCTAGAAAAGGTATGGACACAAAACAAACCACGTCTAATACAGAAAAGGTGCTGATACCCTCAATACTGGCCTCAGCGTAGCATGGGTACTTACACATGACAGAACCATGTTTCAACGAGGGAAAGGTATGAGCATATGCCAAACTAAGCTTAACATGGAAAGGATGCAGGCGATGTAATGGATGAAATGGATAGTGTAGTAGATGCATGCGATAGATGTTATATATAATGCGATAGAGGTAATAGATAATAAAATGGATATGATGTAGCAATTGGGAAGTGAAAGTACCTTACAGGGGCAATTGGTGATGACTTACCTCATGTTGTTGGGGATCTTCTTCTTCTTCTACTTTTCTTCCTGGCTATGTTTGTAACTTTCTCTATTCTCCAACAGGGTGACAGACTAGGTTAGTTCAGTATCAAGAATTGAGGCACGTACGAGCTAGCTCAACCTATGGGGTTACCATACAGATTTCAAGCCAAGGATACACCCGTGGGTATTTAAACTAGATTTTAGTCTTGGAAATCCCAAAGCTTTGCGTTCTAGGCGTCACCATTCGAACTCTAGTTTCCACCGTCTTAGTTGATCTCCTAGGAACTCACTACAAACACAATCAGGTGGCTATATCAGATCGCCTAAAGTTGTTCGGGCACGACAAACACCAAAGGAATTGCACATTCAGAGGATTTAAGGTCTCCTAGATCCAGTGAGTGCACAAGATAGTATGGGTGAGGTGCACAAGACAGTGTGATGCAGGGAAATGCACAAAAAAGTGCGATGCAAGTTTGCACAAGACAGTGAGATGCAAGGTGAATGCATAAACAATGTGATGCATGGTGCACAAAATAGTGCGAATTCAAGATGCACAAAATCGTGCGATACAAGATGCACAAAATAGTGCGAGATAGGGTGCACAAAACAATGCGATCTCAAAGTGAATAAAACATGAATGAAAGTGCACAAAACAGTGCGAACTCAAAATAGTGCGATGTAATGTGCACAAAATAGTGCGAACTCACAAAACAGTGCAATACAAGGTGTACAAAATAGTGCGATCTAAAGTGAAGATGTATGAATACACAAAACAATGCGATGCAAGGTGCACAAAATAGTGCGAGGTGAATGAATGCACAAGATAGTGCTAACTCAAGGTGCACAAGACAGTGCGATAAGGGTGCACAAAACAATGCAATATAAGATGAATGCATAAAATAGTGTTGTGTGGGTACACAAGACAATGCGATGCAAGATGAATGCACAAAACAGTGCTATGTGAGTGCACAAGATAGTCCAATGCAAGATGAATGCACAAAACAGTGCTATGTAGGTGTATAAGACAGTGCGATGCAAGATGAATACACAAAATAGTGCTATGTGGGTGCACAAGACAGTGCTATAAAGAGTGGTGAATGCACAAGACAATGCGATGCAAGGGTAATGAGTAGTACGTAAAGTAGCGCATCACGTACATTATGAAATGTAGGATAACTTGCCACAATTTATTAAAAATGTAACACAAAGGAAGGCAACTCGATGAAACTTTGTTAAGTACAGAACAAAAGTCAAGAGCAAGAGCAAGAGCAACTGATCACACAATTCAAATCAACCAGGGTGTATGAACACTCAGGTATAACACAAAACACACGTATTAATCAGAGGGAAGATAGCAATCCCAAGAGAGTTTTGAAAAGGTTAGAGACAACTTTCGAAAGCTGAATCATATCAGAGTCATCATGGGGGTGAGCTCACCCTAATCCAGGGGATAACGTCCAACGATTGGCTTTGAGCAAACTGAGGGAAAGGTTAGGTTCATGCTCCTTGTTCAGATGATGACCGGATCAGATGCACTGAAAATTGCCCTTAGTGTCTAGTCATTGGCCATCGGTTCGGTTCATGCCCCTTGTTCGATTGATGGCCTAATCAGATGCACTGAAAATTGCCCACTGGCCACTGTTTTCAACATTATGCAAGCACATGTAATGGGGATCATCAGATCCTGGAACAGTTGCCAACCAATCTGACTCATGCTTCTCTTCTGTTCCAGCATGTTGAGAACTTACTCCAGTCCCCTCTGAAGTAGTGACAGATTCCTCATATACACTTTGCAATGATCATGAACGTGATGCCCTTTGTATGGGCACTCTTAGCTTGTTTATGAATTCCATAAATGGACTTGTTTTCGAGTTTGAAGCGAACATTCGTGTATAGAATTTTGATCATGCCACTCTGTTGAATTTTAAGCGACAGACATGCTATGGTGACTTGATGAAGAGCACTTTTGAGCGACATACATGTTATGTTGACTCGATGAATAGCGACATGCTATGGTGATTCAATATAGAGCATAGACTGAGACAAACACCAGGCACGACACAACAGAACTTACAACTGATCCAAAAGCAGAAGAAGACTTAAGGTAACTGATCATTCATAGTGCCTCTAGTATTACTTATGCTCTCTTTAGAAATCAATTTTGATTTCCTTTTTTGCTTAAGTTAGAGATTCTACTGATAAGTTCAAGTATTGAAAATTACTTCACTTTTTGATTCAAGCTAGTTCTTTTTTACCCAACGCAAGCATGATATGTGCAGCAGTCGGTGTAGCTCATGGATTGATGTGAAGTTGACGACGTGAATCGGGCAAGATGATTGGGTCGAGATGAATAAGATGGATATGATTGAAATTGAACTTCAGGATGAAGTTGCCTACGTATCCTAAGAATGGGAATCAGGTCAACGTAGTTCATGGTTAAGGTTCACTCGGGTTTTGACACTCTCCTTTTACGCTCTAACTTTTTCCAAAGTCACCTCTTAGGGGTTTTCAACCTTGCGAGTTTTATTTGTTTGATTTATCATTTTTCATGCTCTAAATTTTGCCTAGGTCGCCCTTTCAAGTTTTCGGCCTAGCGAGCTTCTCAAGGATAGCGTTACAACATATGTGGTGAATTTGATCAACAGTCATTCTCGCCCTAACACTAGAACTAGCTTGGCCTTGATTTGAGCTTGGTTCTCTATTTTCTTATGCATGCCTTCTTCCTTTCTTTCGCTCCATTTTGAAAGTTGGTTCTTCTTGCAATGTGGTACTTCCTCACATTGGCTTCCCTAAATTCAGACAAAAGTTCCATTCCTCACAGTTGATTGGATTTCATTCCAATGAATACCCCTGACTTGATGGTTGACTTCTTTCCTTTTCTTTTTTTCCTTCTTTCTTTTTCCTTTTTCCTTTTTTTTTCTTATTTTTTTTTCTTTCTTTTCTTTTTCTTCTTTTCTTTCCTTTTCTTTTCCTTCTTTTGTTGGCTTTGCTTATCCATTTCTTTCTGAAATAATGAAAACACCAAGGGGAGAAATTCTATGATTGTGAGGTCTGAAAGCCGTCTTGTACTTGCCAAAATGCTCGCCTAATTGTGAAGAGGATCCCCAAGACAATGTAGAATACCACGCATAATTCTAAACCTATCTTTGCAAGTTTGCAAAAGAAACAACTAAAAATTCTTGAAATCATGAAGGATTTTGCACTGACAAGTCAGAACCCACTCAAACCATTCGGGGGATTCTTCTCAACACTCGAGCTTATTAACAGAATCTCATTCAAAAAACAAATTCAAAGCTTCTTTTATTTTTATTTTTTAAAAAGGTCACACATGCATTACTGTAGGCACGACAAAATGATCAAAAACTTGACTCCCGCTTTTGTATTATTAAAACAACAAAACAAAGACCCGAGAGTACATGAGAGCGACTCAAAGAAGAAGACTCAATTGATGCGACAACGCAAGAAAAGACAAAGAAAATAAAACTCATAACTCCATATACAACTCAACTACATACAAGACACAACTTAAAACAAAATCAGTATTTTGGAGACAGAAAGGGTTTTCTCCAAATCCATCTACATAATTCAAAAACAACTTCAAGTAGCCCACGGGAGGGTTCAAACCTGCCTTCAATTCAACAATACTAACATCCACACCCAGTAGGACTGATTTCTCACAGATTAAGCCTCACAATTACCCCGGTTGTCCCCACACATCTCATTGACCGTGCTGGCAAGGGTCAAAGATTGGTTGTTGGCAAACCATGGATAGGATTTATGTTATGTGATAGCAATCTATTGCAGTCAGAGAGAGGTTTATTGATAGCTATGGGATTTTCAGGTAGGGTGATGACCTTATTGTCAATCAGGTCTTGAATTTCGTGGCAAAGATGAAAGCAACGGTCAGTATGGTAACCATATTGATGATGGAATGTGCAATATTGGGTAGGGTCGTGTTTAGATGGGAGAGGGTTAGGGAGAGGTAGAGGATTGAGGGGTTTGAGATGCCCTTTCTCCATCAGTACCTTCAAGGCGAGGGTTGGGCTCATATAGAGATAGGCGAAGGCTTTTTTTTGGGAGGAGGAAGCATTAGGTTTAGAAATATTGGCAAATGGGTCGGCATGTGTTGGCTGGGTATTTATGAGCTTGGGATTGGAATTAGGATGAGTGTTTTTGGTAAAGCGTCCCTTTTCATGGCTTATTCCCTGATTCAAAATGCTCCCAACCTGAGTGATAAAAGTATCATCCACAGTCTTTGCAACAACTGCAAGCACTTGCTACTTGTTTAATCATCTAACCTTTAGAGTCTCAATAGCCCACTGAAGATGTGCATAGGAATCAATACTTGCCCTGGCCTTGTTCTTGCCACTCGTATCTGCCCTATCAAAGAGTCAGACGGCTATATCGGGGCAAGGCTTGTTTGCTTTTGATTGGCCCATTCCTTCTTTAACTTGTCCCAAGATTGGAGAATCCTTTGATGGGATTAGAACCCCAGAGATCAAATCTTCCACTGTTCCTTGAAGGTCTTCAATCATTCTCAATATCTCAATAGTAGTGGGTTCGATCATTTGGCGCTCTTGATGTGTTCGAATCAGAGTGGGTGTATCCATCATGCACAAATCAGTACTTTCTGGAATGAAAACCTCAGGCTTGGGTAAATGGTCCGGGGTGATGTATATGCTGGGGTTGAAGGTAAGTGACAGTGTATGGATGAGGTTAAGGTGGGCATGAGATACTTGGTCATAGATGGGAAGTGAGTTGACGGTAGCATTGGGGTCTTGAGGTGGAGCTATTGTCTGGTTGTCAATGAGATTCTGAACCTCATGGTGAAGGCGGTAGCAACGATCGGTACCATGACCATGCTACTAATGGTACGCATAGTATTTAGTGGGGTTATATCTAGCAGGTAGTGGGTTAGGAAGAGGTTAGGGATAAAGGGGTTTGAGATACTTTTTTTCCATCAGGACTTTTAGTGCACTGGTTAGACTCATATGGAGAGGGTGAAAGTTCTGTTTGGAGCTCGGGTTGGGCTGGCTATTTGTGGGTTGGTATTGGCAAAGGGGTCGGCAGTTTTGAGAGTGGCGACGGTATTGATTTCAGTGGGTTTGGGAATAGTGCTACTGGTAGCATTGGTACTCTCGGAAAACACCTTCCTTGTTGGCTCACTTGCTCTGGGAATAATCCCTCTGTTAAATGTGCTCTCAATCTGAATCCCTAATTCATGCAAATTTTTGAAAGTGAACAGTGGAGCGACTATTAGCTTTTGTAACATATCAGGCTCAAGGTTCTGTACCACTATCTGCACTTGGTCCCTCTTAGAAGGTTGATCTTTCATTTGTGCTACCTTTGCTCTCCACCTTGTAACAAATTCCATAAAAGGTTCTTCAAGATTCTGGTGGGTTGCTTCAAGCTCTTGGGTGATTATTTCAATTTGGGTATTGTAAGAATACTGATTGACAAATGTCTCAGCCAAATCTTCCCAGTTCTGCTTCACTTTATCCTCCAACTTGGTGTACCAAGTGGCCACTATACCCGACAGGGTTCTTCTATACAGAGAGAGTTTCTGAGGCTTAGTCAGACCCGTCGGTTTCAGGACATCTAAGAAAAGCCAAATATGTACCATAGGATCTCTAGACTCGCCGAAATGGTCAACATGTGGCATTTTGAATCTGTCTGGGAGCCGTATAACAACCTCGGTGTACCCATCCTCAATGTAAGGTATGGAGCTAATTCCTTGTGCCTTTTTGAATTGCTTCTCAATATTAGTAATTTTTAATAAGGTTGAGTTGAGATCATTAATATCAAGGGAAAAAATCCCTTTCATTAGGTTGCACCAGGGGTTTGAAAACTCGAGCTTGAGCCAACACTTCTCGAGGATCAGTACCTTGCAAATCTTCAGCTGGCGGAGGTGGGTCAAAGTTCGACTGGGGGCCTGGGACTAGATGTGTGGTAGATGCCCCAGATAGGTGTTACATTTTAGCAATGGTCTCATCCTGCATGGCACTTCCCTAGTTTAGGCCCGTTATCATGGCCACAATTTCTTTTGGACTCTATGCCATCATGGGTCTGCTGAGTTGGCGATTGGGGAAATGGATGGGTGTAAGCTGAGAGCTAACTGATTTTGACCCGGTTATACTTGATGTATCTAAACTGGATTAGTCTAGACGAGTTTGACTAGATTGGGCTTTTTTAGAATGGGTCTTTTGGCATTAAATGGATCTTTTCTGAGTTAGCCCTTGGGGATCAAATGGACTGGACCTTTGCTGAGTGGGTTCTTTCTGGGATTGGATGGAATGTGATGGGTTATGGCTTTCTAGGTCGGATTGGCCTTGGCCTTTGCCGAGTTGGGTACTGCTCCTTCTTTGGCTTAGACAAACCTAGTATTAAAAACAAATGCCCCATCAGATCAGGGAATCCGGTATGTTTGCCAAAACAAAGCAAGATACAATTTTTGGCCCTGGTTCTAGTTCTGTTGAAAATTCACCTATATCAAACACAAACCCTTGGCAAATTCTGATTTTGATATGACCTCAAGTTTGAAAGAAATCAAGAAAATGCCGAACCCTCTCAAGGAAAATATTAAGACAACCTGCCAAAGGGATTGGCATCACACACTTCTAAAGAATTTGTTCACAATTTTTGCTACAATATAGTATTAATTTTTTAGTGTTTTTTTTGACTATTTTATTGAGGATAAAAAGTTTTTATTTGATTTTTTTTTTTTTAGTTTTTTTTAATTTTTATAAATAAAATAATTATGATTTAAAAATATGACTTTTTAATTTATCTTATTAATTTTACCATATTTTTTGTCTTTTTTTTAAAACGCCAATCTGCATTTTAGAGCCATTGCAAACAAAAGGTTATGTCGAATGGGTTTTCACGCTAGGGGTGAGCAGCGGATAATAACCGATCCCCCAAACTGACTTGACCGAATTGATTCTGTCGTATTTTGGACGGATGCGTTGATGACGAGCGGACGGTTGCGGATTGGATTATTTTTCAATCCACAGTTTTGGACGGATGGCGGATTTGAGGTTTCTGTTTCTCTTTTTGGCCGCACCCGACCATCGAACCGACACCCTAGTATTTGTAAGAACTGATGTTTTTATTTGTTTTAAAATATTCTTATTTGTTTTTTTGGGAATTTTTTTTTAAGGTCCTGATAATTAAGGTTGTAATAGCATAAAGGACATTCAATATTTTCATAATGTCTAGGGTCCCTCAGAAATTTTTCTGGCAATCCTTCATAGAATTTCTCTGATGCATTAAATTGATTGTCCCTGAAACCATATGCAATCACATGACCGTATTTCATATCCTGTTGGCAACAAGGACTTCCTTTTTCTAATAATTCACCAAAGAGAAGGCACCAAAAGCAATGAGTCAATGACTCAGATAACGAAGACTTTTTTAGGAGGCGCAAAGGGAAGGGGGACAAGGGAGGACTAGGCAGAAACCGAACGTTATCACATATACTAAGCGATTATTGAGGTAGAAAGTATTTAAGAAATCTTTCAGTGTAGAAGAGAAATTCTTTGGTTAGACCTGAATTTTCTTCGAGTTGGAGACTGAATTTTTCTGGGTTGGTCAGGAAATTCTGAGGGACCTTAGACATTATGAAATATTGAATGTCCTTTATGCTATACAACTTAATATAGGGACCTTAAAAAAAAATCCCAAAAAACAATAGAAATTTAAACATTAACCAAAGTCTTACAATTACTTAGGGGTGCTCGCGGTTCGATGTTTCGGTTGCGGCAAAAGAACCTCAAATCCGCCATCCGTTACCACTGGTGGTTGATCTCGCCCGTCCGCTCGTCATCACGCTCCGTCAAATACGACAGATCAATTTTGGTTCATGTCGTTTGGGCGGATCGTATATCCGCTGCTCCGTCCTGCGGAAACCATTCGTATAACACTTTGGTTTAGGCATGGGCTTGGATTGGCCAGTTTTTTTTATAAAAAGTAGCTTAAATTAATAAGATAAATGTCATATTTAAATCATATTATTTTATTTTTTTAGAAAATAAAAAAACTAAAAAAAAAAATCAATAAACTTTTTATCTCAAATAAAATAGTCAAAAAAAACACTTTTAATAAATTTATCAACCTACCTTTTGAGCGTAGCCTACTATATAATTTTACATTTTTTATTTTATTTTACTATTTTTTTACGCGGTTTTCATTATCACATTGGATATTTCCCTCTCCTCTTTAGGCCTTTTGGATAGAGATCCAAAATCTTGATCGATGAGACTAGTATTTGCCAGCTGCAACGCACCATGGAGCAAACGCGGAAAAAACTTATCCAATCGGAAGTCAACCTCATCTTTAAACAAAAATTAAAAACTAATAAATGAGTGAGAAGTTTCTTATCAATTTATTTTTTAAAAATTAAATTAAATTAGATTAATTTTTAATGCGATGAGGTATCATGTAAAACCAATAAATAATTTTCCAATGGGGAGTTTGATTTATTTTGGAAACTGTGATTTTTCTTTTTGAAGTTGTGATTTGTGTGTGAAATTGTAAAGTTGAGTTTTGAATGAAAGAAATTTATTTGGTTATAAATTTTGAAAAATGTTTTGAAAAAGTTCTTTTGAAAAAAATTTTTTTTTAATATTTGAAAAGAGAAATGTGTTTTGTTAAGAATTTTGAGCTGTATTTTTGAGTTTTGAAATTTTTAAATTGAATTGTTATTTATGAATTGTTTTTTGATTTATTTTTCTTAAAAAGAGAACATTTATGAAAATAAAATTAGTATATTTCAAATAAAAATAATTTTTTAATATTAAAAAATAAAACACATAAACGTATGAAAATATAGTGCAGCAATTAATAATAAATAAACATTAATATAAATATTTACCCTAAAAAAATAAAAATTAAGAAAAGTTTTTTTAAAATATTAAAATAATTCCAAAAAATTTCATACACTCAAAAATACTTTTCAAAAACTCCAATAACCAAATAATTTTCCTCTTTTCAAAACTCATAACCAAAACACGACTCCGTCATGATTCTAAAAAGATTTTAAAAAATAAAATAAAAATATAATTTTTTTTCAATTTTCTTTGTAAAAATAAGAAGTTTTAAAAAAAAAATTTGAATTGAGTTTTGAGTTGTGTGTTTTAAGTTATGAAGTTTTTGAAATTAATTTTTGAACAATAAATTATAGAAATAATTTTGAGGTTGTATAATTTTGGTTATGAATTTTAAAAACACACGAATTCAAGCAAATTTTTTGCCTTTAAAATGATGAATCCCAATAGACAAACCAACACCGCCGTAGTGTTTGGAAATGATAATTATTGGTCAAGAAATAATTAATAAAAAAATTATGATCAAAAAGAACAAAAAAAAAAAAAGAAAGAAGAAGGTAAGTTAAAAGATAAATTATATCTAACGCCACCTTTGAGATTTTAATTTAATATAGATCCTTTTGATATTTAAAAAAATTACACTAATTCTGTTATTAAATAAAATACATACTTGTCCCTTTACCTTCATACAATATAAATAATAAATGAATACAAGATTTTTGTTCAATGTTATTCAAGGGAAATACAATAATCTCCTTTAGTTAAATTTTTATTTTTCATGTTTTTTTTAATTCTCCCTTAAAAAGACATTTTTTTTTAAAACTATTGTAAGTAATTGATTTCTGTAGTTGGTGGAAGCGTTTTTTTAATGAAGCCGGCTGCAGTTATATACCTTCTCGGTCCCAAACTGCGGGAATAATTCGGAACATGAGGGCTCTCATCATCTGCATGCAATGTCATGGCTGCTTGTAGTGGCTGATGTGGTCGTGGGGTCTGATTTGCTGTCGTACAGTGTGATGACGGTGCTTTGAATTTTCTTGGTTAGCGCAGCCTTTACTAATCTGTCGTACGAAGGATAGTGTTGGTCTTCGTCCGAACTGTTCCTTCTTCGCTATGCATTGTACGAGGACTTTTTCGGAGAATTGGTGGTTTCATGTCGTCGCTTCTTCTTGGGGCCCCGGGGATATGAGTTCGGGAGTCGCTATCAGTGTCTTGTCGTGCTCGAGGTGTCTACCACCTGCTTTCGGAGGTCGTTCTGGATTTAGGGCGCAGCTGCTTGGACTTTTGTCATTTCCAAGGCCAAATCTTTCACGAAAGACGGTTTGTTTTCTAGTTATCTGTTTCTCCACCTCTGTTCATTTTGCTTGCTTGTTCCATGATCGTCCTGCATTGTCTCGTGCTCCGAAGTCGAGGGGAGGCGATAATTCAAGGCACGTGTCTTCACGGCGATGGTTCTGTTCCAAGCAAGTTTGTTGTAGTGGTTCATTTGCGTATCGGGTCGACGTGACTGTCAGAGGATCTTTTATCGCTTTGCCCATGGATGTGCTTGGTATTTCCCACAGACGCGCCAAATTGTGGAGAAGTGGGTTTGAGAATACTTCTTTTGGATCCTGGGGAGCCGCTCGAGATCCGCTGATTTATCACCTGAAAGAGAAAACACTCCGGTTGGGGATACTCGGTTAAGCACTCCGACGGACAGTCAATTCTTTACACTCAGAAATGCTTGTATTCTAAGTTAAGTCTTAATAATTCTCACATACCTTTCTCAGTCCTGCTATTCTCTCTATTTATATCACTCCCTGTGCCTCGTGGTCGGGCCACTTCTACTCAGTTATCTCTACTTACTCGGCTCCATAGTTCATAACTTTCGGCCCATCTATCATTTATTTTGGCACCCTGGTCGTGTCGGATAGAGCGAGTATGTCTGCTCTCTAGCGTACGGGCTTCTGATTTTCATTATCCGGTTCCCACAATAATATATCTTATGATGGACATTTTACTTAAAAACAAAACACTCATAAATATTATTTATTTCAATAATTATTACTATCACATCATTTTATGATATTTTTTATATAATGGAATTTCATTTATTTTTCTACCATTATTTTAGATTAGATCAATTTAGGTTTTTCATTTCTTGGCCTAAGTTGGCTAAAAAAAACATAAAAAAACAAAATAGGCTAAATAAGTCTATAAAACAAAATGTTAGATCCAAAATATAATCATATCACTTTTCTTTTCAAAAAAAGACAAACTCAAACTAAATTTTTTTAGCCAAGCTTAAAAAGTCTCAATTCAAAAAAGTCATGCCAAACAGCGGACTTAATTTATATTAAAAAGTTATAAAATTTTTACCAAAATCTTAAAAATAAATTCTTTAATATAACAAAATAAGAAGTATGAATTTTGTATTTTTATTTTTTTATATTTTGGTGTATTTAAAAAATCACATTAATATTTATATCTTAAGATATCTATGATTGGTGTTATTCTAAAAAATAAAAA
>NW_021030842.1:0-10672 GCF_004153795.1 Camellia sinensis
AGCAGATTCTTTAGCCTGAATGGAATGTTTTGCGGGAAGTTAGATTTGACCTAGCCTGAGTTGCTGGTTACATGTTGTGTGTCTTCGGCAAGACCTTGAAATTTTAGGGTATAATGTGCTGTAATGTTGTTCCCTACCTTTGCTTCACCTTGCGTTCCTGTTTTGTGAAAGTCGACCGGAAGCCTTGTGCACGAATGTTTTCATGTTTCCTATGTTGGAGTAGCAAGTACTAAATACTGGTCTGGGTATTGTTGGTTGGCGAGATGTAATAGATGTCTTAGAACACTGTAGTGGTTGCGTGTGGCTTACTATTATCATCGTTATCGGGTCTTAGAGAGCAGGACCCTTCCATTTACTGAGGTGTTGTGGAAACATAACGGGGTTGGGAAAAACCACTTGGGTAAGTGAATTTCAGGTCCGAGAGAAATATCCGGATCTATTTGGGAATGTTTGAGCATATGATGTATTTTGTTGTATTGTTAAATTTTAAGAGCATTGAATATGTCTTAAGTTGAAAAACATTGCATATGTTGAATGTATTGTAGAACTGGAAATGTATCATGAACATCGACTATGATATGGAATTGTGAATCATGCTTATTGTAAATTGCCTCTTGAATAGAGATAGGGTGACCGATAATGGGTCAGGTTATTGAATGTTGAATTGTAATATTGTTGAGGAATTGGTTTAACTTAAATTGTGGATGGTCATGTGTTATAGATAACATCGTGTTTATGAAAAATGTTTACAAAACTTTTAAGTTTCGCATGGAAAATGCAAAATTTGTTTCAGAATGCCAACGTTGAAAATTTGATTTTCTTTGAGAAATGCCTCATGAGCAAGAGAATAATTTCCCTTATATTTATACAAAAGATTTGCATTCGTTCAAACAAATTGTGGATGGTTATGTGTTATGAGTAACACCGTGTTTATGAAAAATATTTACCAAACTTTTGAGTTTCGCATGAAAAATGCAAAAAAAATTGTTTCGGAATGTCAACGTTGAAAACTTGATTACCTTTGAGAAATGCCTCATGGATCAGAAAATAATTTCTCATTTATGTATACAAAAGATTTGTGTTGGTTGTTCTATTGGGAATTAAAATTGTTGAGTAGTGACTTAGCTTGGAGCGATAGTTGGGTGTTTTGGTGACTTATCTTGGGAAGGGTTTGGTTTTGTTGAAGTATTTGTATACCGGAGTGTTGTCTTCTTTCGGAACGTGTTTTCTTGATAAACCCTTCCTTTTGTGAGAGTAGATCGAAAATTTGTTTTGAGGTTAGGATCTTTCCTAATACTCAGGTATTGGGTATTGTGTGATCAGTTGGCCTTGTTCTTTTGGTGTATTCTGAATTTCGGGGACGAAATTCTTTAAGGGGGGACGAAATTCAGAATATACTATTTAAAGATAATTAAAAAATAATTACAAAGATTTGTGAGTATAAATGTCACGACCCCATTCCGCCCCTAGTAGAATGGTGCCATGATGGCCAATAATCCGAGGTTACCAAAGGCCAACTTACAAGGATTCACACACAATCAGAGTATACATATGGGGCTAACGTGTGCAGAAGCAATAAATTTAAATTTAATTAGTCCCTAAGAGCTGTACATAAATCAAATGATATGACATACATCTTATCAAAGTCTTACAACTTGGATACAATAAAATGAAGTACAAAAATACATCTTGACCAAAAGGCTTCTCAAGCCATCATATACAAAACACAATGAAATGCAAGCTAAGAAGCCTGATCTTCAAGATGCTACAAAATGCGAATCCAAAACAAGTTGCAAAGCACATCTAGGCGTCGCCGCCGTCCTGCTCATCACCTACATATATATAGAGAGGGTGAGCTTGGATACTCAGTGAATGGTACAAGTAATAAAGGGTTGCATGAATGATATCCGAGACCTTTAACAAAACAATACATAATCATAGCTTGTAACAAAACATGGGATGAATCAGGTTCATTTAACAAATCTTTCAAGCTTCATCAATCAAAGTCTTTCAAGGCTTTCAAGTTTCAAGGAATGACATTATCAAAGGTTGTGCTACAAATGCTTATAGTCCCCTAGCACGTACGGACTTTCAAAGGTTGTTATCAAAACCAAAGCTAATGCTCGATACACCAAAATAGGGATAGTCATTCATGCTTAACAAATACTTTTCAAAACAAAGCAAGGCAAGGCTTATCAAAATATTATAACATAGCTTTATTAAAAATACCACTCACATAGTTCTTCAAATGTCAGGGTCAAGCGAGAGTCCAAGTCCTATAAACACATGGCAAGGTCTATTGAATGCACTATCAAACAAGCTTTACATGGGTGCAAATGATCTTGGCATTCCTTCAACACTAAGTCAAACCAAAACAAAACACTGTTTCTCATCTCGGGAAAACAAAATGGGCACTAACCAGGTCTTGGCCGAGGTCCCACACCTCCTTGCCGAGGTGTGGTCCCGATGGCCACATTCAAGGAAATGAAGTCGAGAAAATCTGGGTTTCCCTCTGCTGAAGAACATGAAGAACATAAACATGAAAAACATGAAAACACGAATGCTCAATCGCAACTTGTTATTACAAAATCTAAGATTTCATGCTATGAATTCAAAAACATGGACCTGGGTACCCATACTTGGAGATCTTATGAAAACAAACACAAAAACATGAATCTTAATGCAAACTTTCGGATCAACCAAGGCTTTTTCTCAAGGACACATGAATATCATATTCTCTTTTTAAAATCGAACTTCAAAGCAATGCATGGCTTTCAAAACATGCTCGATCATGCAATGTAACTAGATAAATAATAAAAACAGCAAGAGCAGATCAAGAATCTAACCTCAAAACACGGATCTAACGGTTCGACCTCTAAGGATCAAGCTTGGAATCTACTCTCACTCAAGAACTCTTCTTCCTCTCTTCCTAGAGCTTCTCTCTCCTCAAGAACAAAGACACATAGAAAATGATACATTCTCTCTCTGTCGGCTGATTTAACCCTCAGCTCGGACACGTGGCAACGGTTGGTTGGTTCTACTAAAAAAGGCGATTGAGTGAAAAGACAAGACTATGACAAAGTGTGTACAACAAGTAAGGTGAGAAGGGCACTCCGGCAGATAATGACCTCGGATTAGGACAAAGCTTCTGCAAGTAAGGTTTCAATGATCTCGGCTACGAAGGACAACACTCGGCCTAGATGTGCCACACCTCGGTCTAGGTCATACCTATCCAGGAACAAGATCACTAGGTGCAAGGATAGCATTTCGGCCTAGATAATACACATCTCGGCCTTGGTGATGAACACCTCTGCCTAGATGATGACATCTCGGCCAATATTGCCAGGGTGAAGGTGGAGGCCAATCAAAGTGGTTCCTAGATGATCCTAGGTGCAAGAGGTTCAAAGGCGCAACCTAGGCTTACGATGACCTCGTCTAAACACACACCAAACAAGGGACAAAGCATGCAAGTAGAACTTATGTGAGACAAATCAAGGTTTGCTAATGCAACATAACAAGACAAGATCATGTAATATAAGCAAGCATGACTAGGGTAAAGTGAGGGTTGTTACATCCTACCCTCCTTAAAGAAGTTTAGTCCCCAAACTTAAGTTACCTTGCTCTACAAATAACTCCGGTTATCGGATTTTCACTTCTTCTTCTGTTTCCCATGTAGCCTCCTTGCCATAATGCTCATTCCATTCAATCTTTACCATCGGTATCGACTTGTTTCTCAACTGTCTCACTTGTCTGTCAATAATTCTCATCGGCTCCTCCTCGTAGCCTAAATCTTCATTAACCACAATCCCGGAATAATCAATTACATGCAGTGGATCCCGAATGTACTTCCTCAACACATTGTGAACTTGACTTAGTTTTGGTGGTAAAGCAAGTCTATATGCAGCTGGGTTAACTTTCTCAAGTATTTCAAACTGCCCGATGTAACGAGGTGCTAACTTACCTTTCTTCCCAAATCTGGAAACTCCTTTCATTGGTGAAACCTTCAGGAATACATGATCCCCAACTTCAAATTCCAACTCTCTTCTTCTCTGGTCGGCATAGCTCTTCTGTCGACTTTGAGCAGTTTTGATCCTTTTGGAAGACGTCTCGGAATCATTAAAACAAACACGTGCATATTCGAAGAGTTCAGGATCTGTACCGAATTAACGGCAATTAATGCAACGTTCTCCAAGTCAAAGAGGATGATGAGGAACACTGTATATAGTTGCTATACAACTAGATTACAGCGCTCTTGACACCCTCTCTATCTGGATCAATCTAACCAAACGGTCTTTTCACTGGATCTGAAAATTAATGTAAGAAACCCGTGGGGCATACTACCTCCTTTTGCGGCCGTTCGAACCATACGTGTGATCCATCTCACTAGGATATCACGCAATAGGTTTTAATACGATATAGACACTCTTAGAAAACTAACAGATTGAATAATTCGTGATCCCGTCAGTGAGCAGTTTGCCCCTAACCAATCCATCTCCCAATATAGACCATCGACCATAATGAGTTAGTTGTTCTATATGGCAATGCCAATTACAATCAGCTTAACCAGTCTCTCAACACATTCCCATCCACAAAACCATGCCTCGATAGATGGAGGTGCAACATTCATGCAGAATCTCCGTAGATGGAGTAGCATCATGCATAATACGGTATCAGATGCCAAGGGGTTCAACTGAGATTCTCCCTATTAATCTCTAAACTCGTCCCAAAGCATTAGCATGAAAACCGAATGAATCAGACTGTAGTAACGCCGCACATCAATCAATACATATGCATTTTGAGTAAGCAAATTGGAAGTATAACCTGACATCAACAAGTACTAAACATCTTACTAAAAATACTCATGTCTACAGACAATTATTGAGTGTCTGCCTGGTACACATGTAATTGTTGAAGTTGCAATGAATTTACTAAATACTAGTCCAATATTTATATAAGCCTCATCGTCCTTCGACACATGACATACCTTTTGTCTGCAAACGGCCTGGGAAAGGCTGCTCTTCTAGTGAAAGCATTATTCTCTATAAATGTCTTAGGTCGTACTTCATATCGAGCCTTCTCTATGTTTTGTGGATCAAGCTACACCCTTCACAAGTACCTTTATTCACAACACATTAGAGATTGTATTAAAAACAAGCATCCAGAAGCAAAACTAACCAATTGAATGAGAACCGACACTAAGATTAATATTGAACCCTGTGAATGATGTGATCTATTCCACAACAATAGTGATACAGTTCTGGCTGGAGGGATCGCCAACTTTCTATGCCTAATCGTGAGCTTTTGACTTGAACTTATGCTCAAACATTCGCTTTCTCCATAATACTCGAGCACAAACCAATAAATCTGATATGCTCCGGTGTAATAACAGATTGTCATAACTCTGCCTCTTAATCCTTTGGAACTACTCTGCCTGGAACACATCTGATATTAAGAAAAGAATAAATACAAAAGTATACCCACGCTATATTCGGCGAAAACCGATCACGAAAGCAAGGCATTTGATGCTAATGCAAAGGTCATCGCAAATCGAGCATTTAACTTAAACCCTAAGTAAGAATATTGAGCGACTCAAGTTCTGTCCGTTATTCCAACTCGAAACATAGTTCCCCGTAACAGTGTGCATATTTTCCAGTTTGGTAACAGAGCAGAGATATTCTTGACACAGAGAGAGAGAGAGAGAAAGAGAGAGTAACCCACCAAACAGAGCGTTAAGTCGGCATAATTGATGGGGGGTCATAATTTGAAATGAAACTGGTCGGGTCTTGTGATCGATCCACAAAAGCCCGATTTTCAAACTTCCTACGCCTTCAGATATTCATCATTGACCATTGGGGTGCATACCAATCGTCTAACTCCAAATGTCGGTAGAGAGCCAGAGGCACGGTCATCTATTTAGCGATTATCTGTTCTTATCTGATGGAAAAAATCTAACCAGAAATCTGCTCCCTGAAAAGCTGCGCAATAAGTCTGAAACTCGGTTAAGCCTTAATCTGGGCGATATTATAATATTCGAAAACTTAATGAGGAAAATGCTTATTAGGTGATATATAAATAACTAAATGTTACTCTGTATAGATTTATATCTGCGTAAGTATCCAATTGAAAAATTAGGTGCATTGTGATTTGCTTTCTTCTCACGAAACCATCATCCACCATCTGCGGTGTCGTCATCTTAGTGTATAAGCTGCTAATAAAAAATAGTACACCCAACCTAGCTCTGGGTAGTCCAGGTGCTTAGGAGAAAATACATCTGACCACAGCTTTTCCATTCTCCAAAACGCGACACTTAGCGGCCCATTACTACCTCTCGCTGTCTAATATTTCCTCCCTTTGGAATCTTCGGTGGCCTTTTCATTTCTGACGCTCTGATTCATAATAGCCCATAGATCAGTGTTCTCGGTCCAGTTGCCCAATGGAGTAAGCTGGCTGTGATGGGGGCACTTGTGGTACGGTGAAGGGAGGTGGAAAAGGGTGGAAACTAGGGACACGAGGTCTATTTGGGCGTCGTGGGGTCGTATTGAAGGATCTTTCTGCTCGGCCTGAGTAATTAGCACTAGCATACCTGTGTCTTGTCTGCCTTAACCGTGGCGCAACCTTCACTAACCTTCCAGTTTGTCCCATCCTGTTCTCGGACTGAATCTTGGCAATTAGGTCTACCTCTCCCTCATTTGAATCTTTGAGTCATGTAGAAGGTGACTTTTAAACAAATAAACCAATAATCACGGTAGCAAGTAACAATTAAGCACGCCGAGAATGAATGCACACCTTGACCAAATGCAAGCAATATGATGCAATCCTAACATCCTTCTAAGGGGAAAATTCCTATGCTCTTTAGGACTTCAAAGTGTGTGAATAACGTTATACTACCAGGAACTTGTGCTCTGAATACATTCTCCACGCACCCAAACCACCCCTAGTAAGTTTGGTGCCGTGATGGCCAGGTAATCCCAGATTACAAAGGCCAACTTTCAACAATTCACACACAACAGAGTATAAATATATGGGGCTCACAAGTACAGAAGCGATACAATACAATCAGATTAGTCCATAAGAGCTGTGCATAGTCAAATGAAATGCAACCATTTCATATGGGGTTTACAACTAATTACAAAACAGGCAAAGTAAGCAAATTACATCTTACATATTAACAAAGGCTTCACAAGCGACACATATGTAAAACAAAATGTACAGAACTACAAGGTCAGGAACACAGGCTGCCAGGTTGCCCGCATCCTTTTGCCGACATAGACAATCATACAAAACACACATCTTGATCAAAAGGCTTCTCAAGCCGACGATATGCAACAATCTACAGTATCTTCAATCGAGAAGCATTAATTTTCAAGACTTGCCGACGTAATTACAGTTAGCCGACAAATACAAAATCCAAAAATAAGCTCCAGAATCACATCTAGGCGTCACCGCCCTTCTTTGTTCATCACCTACATATATATAAGATGGGTGACTTGGATACTCCATGAATGGGTATGAATAATAAGGGCGTTCGCATGAATAGTAGTCGAAGTCCTTTAAAACAACTACAAGTCAAAAACTTTAGATAACAAGGATGGACTCGTCCATCTAAACAAATCTTCAAAGCTCAAGGGATACTTACTAGCATCACATATTAACAAATGATAACATTCCGCAAACATAATCACGTGCGGTAAAAAACCGTCAGTGCAAAAAGACAAAGCAAGAGAGCATCTCAAAACAAGGGTGCTACAAAGTTTTTAGAGTCCTCTAGCACAAGGACTATTTTACATAAGGCCCCGTAGCTTTACACGAGAGTTCATGCTGCGAAAGTTTAGAGTCTCGAGCACAAGGGACCTTTTAAGACAAGAATGTGCTGCGAAAGTTAGAGCCGTCAGCACAGGGACTTTCAAAACGCAGATGTCTGCCGAAAGTTTTGGTCCTCCAGCACAAGGGACTTTCAAAAGCGTGCTGCGAAGTTTAATTCTCCAACACAAGGGACTTTTGCCGAGAGGTTCATCAAACAGATCTGCTTGTTATACGCAAAACAGGGACATTTTCTGCTTACAAATACTTCAGAACAAAGCAAGCAGTATTTATCAAAAAACGTATAACATATGTTTATTAAAAATACCACTCACCTAGTTCGTCAAACGTCGGGGGTCAAGCAAATCAGTCCTATAACACTGGCAGGTCTATTGAATGCACTTCTCAAAAACAGTCTTGCATCAAGCAAATGACTTCGCATACCCAAAAACTATAAGTCAAATCAAATCAAACCCGTTTCTTATTCTGAAATATGCCGGGCAAACTACCAAGGTCTAGGCCGAGTCCACACTCCTTGCGAGGTGGTCCCACGGCCACATTCAAAGCGAAGTCGGGAAAAATCTGGGGTTTCCCTCTTGCAACATAGAAAAACTGAAGCCATCGAAGAACATGAAGAGACATGATCATGAGGAAAATGATGCCAAAGAGTCAAAACTTGCTATTCAAAGCTGAGATTCCATTGCTATGATTCAAAACATGGACCTTGGTACCCATACTAAGGGATCTTATCAAAACAAACACAACAAACATGAGCAATTAGTGCAAACTTCGGATCAAACGAAGGCTTTTTCTTCCAAGAACACATGAAAACCAATTTCTCTTTTCTAAAACCAAACTTTAAACTCAATGTAGACGTTCAGAACAGGTTGTGTGCAAGCAAGCTAGATGAAATCAATAAGAAACAAAGTAGGCTGGATCTGACCTCAAAACTCGAATCTAATGGTTCTAGCTCCAACGATCAAGCTTGGAAGTCACTCTCCTCTTGCTCAAACTCTCCTTCTTCTTCCTAGAGTTCCCTCTCTCTCTCTAAAAGGCAAGTTTGATACAAATGACTATGTTCTCAACGCATCACCTGACTTATCCCCCTGCCGGGACACGTGGCAACCGCTGGTTGGCTCTACTAAAAAAGTGGTGACTGACTGATTAGACAAGACAAGACAAGTTAGTTCCAACAACCTAAACAGTAAGAGTACTCCGGCAAGTGATATCTCGGCTAAGGGCAAGAGCTTCGCAAGCAGGGTAACAATGACATCGGCTTGGAAGGGAACCAAACACTTGACTAAGCCTGTGCCGCACCTTGGCTAGATGTGCCACACCTCGGTTCTAGGTCATACTGTTCCAGGAACAAAATCACTAATGCAAGGATCAAGGATCTAGAAGCCAAGTATTAACATCTCGGCCCCCCTAAATGATTAAACATTCGGCCTAGGCGACGCGCGCCTCTGGCCTTAGATGTGATAATCTCGGACCAATATGCCAGGGTGGAGATGAGGTTCAACCGAAGGAAATTCCACGACAGTTCTAAGTGGAAAAGGTTTCGAAGGTGTCTGGCCTTAAGATGACCTCGCAACACACCAGACAAAACAAAGTATGCCAAGCAACATTCGGCAAAACAAGACAAGATTGCAAATGCACACATACCAAACAAGATCATTTCATAATTGTATGCAAGTATGACTAAGTTGAAAATGAGCGGTGTTACATTCTCAGTAAATTATTCAATAAATTACTTAGAAATTTCCAACTAAATTACCCAGTGAAGAACTACAATTTTATCAGTAAATTTCTTAGCCAATTCGCAGTAAAATCTCATAAAATTACTCAGTAAATCATACGTAGATTCTTAGTAAAGTTACTCAATAGATTCTTAGTAATTCTCATTACACATCACTCAGTTAAAATTTCTCAATAAATTACACGCAAAATTCTCAGAAAATTATTCAGTATAATTCTTAGTAAAATTATTAGAAAATATTGTGTAAATTCTTAGAAATCATTAGAAATTTTTTTGTGAATTACTCAGTAAATTATGAGTAAATTACTCTGTAAATTCTCAAAAATTTTTGTAAATCTTGGTAAATTTACTCAGAAATTCACACGAATTTTTTTAAAAAAATTACTCATCAAATTTACTCTGTAAATTATTCGTTAAATTTTCAAAAATTCTCTATAAATTACTCAATTAATATCGTGAATTACTCAATAAATTCAAAAGTAAATTACCTCTAAAAATTTTCCAAATAAATTCTAAAAAAATTCTCAATATAAATTCATGAGTAAATTACTCATTTAAATTCCATTAAATTCTAAATAAATTACTCCAGCAAATTACCATTAAAACTTAGTAAAATTCGTGTAAATAACTCGGAAAATCTTCCAAGTTAAAAATTTGCTTCCCCCGTAAAACGATTGTAAGTTCAAGAAAAGTTTTTTCCTAAAATATCTCAACAAATTCTCAATAAACTCTTTAGTAATTTACTGAGTAAATTCTAAAATGAATTTACTAAGTAATTCATGATAATATAATTCGGTGAATTACTCACATAAATTTCTGTAAATTTATAGGTAATTCTCAGTAAATTACTCCAGTTAATTATCGATAAGTTCCTCAAAAAAATTCTTGGTCAATTACTTAAGTAAATTACTCTCAGTAAATTAGTTAGAAAAATTTTACTCTGTAATTCCAAGAAAATAACCAGTAAAATTATCTGTAAATTCTTATTTTTTTTTATGTAAATTATTTAATAAAAATTCTAAGGAAATTTACTGAGTAAATTCTCAATAAAGTTACTCCTTAAATTTCTCGTAAATTACAAAGTAAATTAATGAGGAATTATCAGTAGATTTATCA
>NW_021030842.1:17146-30717 GCF_004153795.1 Camellia sinensis
CCCGAAAAGAGGGGGCATTTATGAGGTAGGGCAAAACCTAGAGTTAGCCCAACAAGTAGTGGCATTGTCCCAAAAAATAGACCAATTATTAGCTGCAGGACATGCCTCTACACACAGCTTTAATTTCACGAAGCATGTGTTATATGTGCGAGCCCTACACATGACTTGAGTGAGTGCCCTTTGGCATCACAATTTCCAGAATTAGTCCAAGAGCTTGTGAATGCGGCTCAAGGATTCTCCAACTCGGGTAACGACCCATACTCCAACACAAACAATCCGGGATGGAGAAATCGTCCTAATTTTTCATGGAGACCTCCTTCACAAGGCACTTCTTATAACCCTCCACCATCAAGGCAGAATTTTAATAATTTTGCCAACCAATCTTCCTACCGGCCACCACAACCTTATCGACCCCTACAACTTTACCGACAACCACAACCCCCGCCTATTTCTCAAGGCAACTCAGTCTTTGAGACTCAGGTGTTAGAAGTTCTCTTAGAACTTAAGAGGTTAGCATCAGTAGTTCACTCTCATACTCACTCTATTGCCAAGCTAGAGGCCCAATTAGGTCAAATGGCTAATAACATGAATAAGAAAGATGAGGGAAAAATACCTAGTCAGACTGTGGCCAACCCTAAGGGTCAATATGGGGCAGAGGGGTCGGGTGGGAATGAAAAGCACCATGAGCAGGTGCAAGCAATGATTACCTTGAGAAGTGAGAGGGAGTTAGAGCCTCGGCCAGTTGCGTCTGATGCAACTAAGGCTAAGACGGGTGACCGTGGTGGTACACCCAATGAGAGCAAGGGTGAGGAGAAACGAGTAAGGGGGATGACTTAGTCCCTAGCACTTCACATGAGCCTAAGGCGCCATATGTGCCTAAAGCACCCTTTCCCCTATGCCTTGATACACCGTCCCCCTTTAATAAGAAGGCGACATCCATGAAAGCGATGATGGAGGTTTTTAAACAAGTGAAAATCAACGTCCCCTTGTTGGAGGTGATTAAGCAAGTACCCTCCTATGCTAAATTTTTGAAGGACCTCTGTACGCAAAAACGTAAATCTAGGACACACGTGTCCCAAAAGGTCATACTCACAGAGCAAGTAAGCTCCATCTTGTTGAATGACACACCCCCTAAGCCTTAAGACCTGGGTGCCCTAACCATTGCACGCATTATAGGGGACAATTTCATTAATAAGGCCTTGTCAGATTTAGGGGCTAGTGTCAATTTGTTGTCGTACTCTATGTACGAAGAATTTGGGTTTAGCGAGTTGAAGCCCACTACCGTTACTCTCCAGTTGGCTGACCGGTCCCTCAAAGTGCCACGTGGCATGATTAAGGATGTGCTAGTAAAGGTCGATAGGTTTTACTTTCCTGTTGACTTTTTGGTTTTAGATATGGAACTGGTAGCCAGTTCTAGGAAACAAATCCCAGTGATCTTAGGTCGACCTTTCTTGGCCACGGCCAATGCATGCATAAATTGTCGTACAGGGGTTATGAAAGTTTCATTTGGGAATATGCAAGTGAAACTTAATGTTTTCCAAGCATCCCAACAACCCCATAAGAGAGAGGAGTGCTTATTTGTGGATGCTGTAGATGGGATTGTGGAGCAAGCTTTACCCTCCATTTTTGTAGAGGACCCTCTAGAGGCTTGTCTAGCTCATTTTGGGTTTGAAAATTTTGATATTGACGGGTCGGTTGAGGAGGTTAATGCCTTGCTTAATGCTTCTTCTACACCAGATTTTCCTCCGTGGAAAGCCCGGTTTGAGTCACTCCCTTCTCTGTCTAGAGAGCCCGACATACCATCTTTGGTCACACCACCTACACTTGAGTTAAAGCCACTCTCGGCCACACTCAAGTATGCATTTTTAGGGCCCCGTGATACTTTACCAATCATCATTGCATCTGACTTGACTGCAGAGCAAGAGAGTTAGTTAATGAGTATTCTCGTGGCACATCGGAGTGCTATAGGGTGGTTGGTGGTTGATTTGAGAAGGATAGATCCCTCTATGTGCATATATTATATACATCTAGAGGAGGACACCAAACCTTCTCGTGAAATGTAACGGAGGCTTAATCCTAATATGAAAGAGGTGGTGAAAAAGAAGGTATTGAAACTGTTAGATGCGGGTATTATATACCCCATCTCGAATAGCAAGTGGGTGAGTCCCACACAAGTGGTGCCCAAGAAATCAGGCATCACTATTGTTGAGAATAAGCGAGGAGAGTTGGTCCCCACACGAACCACTACTGGGTGGCGAGTGTGCATTGATTATAGGAGATTGAATTCCATGACTAGGAAGGACCATTTTCCTCGACCATTTATTGATCAAATTCTTGAGAGGTTAGCGGGGCAAGATTTTTATTGTTTTCTTGATGGCTACTCGGGATATAATCAAGTCCTGGTGTACCCTGCTGACCAGGAAAAGACCACATTCACTTGCCCTTTTGGCACTTTTACTTATAGGCGCATGCCTTTTGGGCTATGTAATGCACCAGCGACTTTTCGACAGTGTATGATGGCTATTTTCACTAACATGGTAGAGAAATTTTTAAAGGTCTTCATGGATGACTTCTCCATATTTGGGCTGTCTTTTGAGGAATGTCTCCAAAACTTAACTAAAGTCCTTATTCGTTGTGTGGAGACAAATTTGATTTTGAGTTGGGAGAAGAGTCATTTTATGGTCCGCGAGGGGATAATATTGGGACCTATTGTGTCCCCTCAAGGTATAGAAGTTGACAAAGCTAAGGTTGACCTCATCGCAGGCCTTTCTCCACCCAACTATGTGCATCAAGTTAGGTCTTTCCTAGGGCACGCAGGTTTTTACCGTCGATTCATCAAAGATTTTAGTAAAATATCCCGTCCTTTGTGTAGTTTAGTTGCTAAGGACGCACCTTTTGACTTTGATGAGGCTTGTCTTAGAGCCTTTGAAACATTGCGAGTGGCCCTTTCTACTACCCCTATCATGCAATCTCCTGAGTGGTCCGTTCCTTTCAAAATCATGTGCGATGCATCTGATTATGCCATCGGCGCCGTCTTGGGCCAAAGGGTGAATAAAGTGCCCCATGTCATATCTTATGCTAGTCGTACTCTTTCTGATACTCAATTAAACTACACTACCACTGAGAAAGAGTTACTAGCTGTTGTCTTTGCACTTGATAAGTTCCAGTCCTACCTCCTAATGTCTAAAGTCATTGTGTTCACTGACCATGCCGTTTTGCGGTACTTACTATCAAAGAAAGAGACCAAACCTGGATTGATTAGGTGGATTTTACTCCTTCAGGAGTTCGACCTAAAAATCCGGGACAAGAAGTGATCCAAGAATGTAGTTGCGGATCATCTATCCAACTTCTTTTTTGAGCACATGAGTGATCCCTTAGCCTTGCACAACTCGTTTCCGGACAAGCAACTTTTTGCGGTTTCACACATGACCCTCCCGGGGTTTGCTCATATAGTGAATTACTTGGCAGTAGGTCAAATTCAAAAAACTTGGTCTAAGCAAGACAAAGTGCGATTTTTTTCACAAGCCAAGCATTATTTCTGGGAAGACCCAAAATTGTTTAAGTATTGTTTGGATTAAGTGATTCGGCGTTGTGTGCCTGAGAGTGAAACCCATAGCATTCTCACTTTTTGTCACTCTCATGTGGCAGCCATTTCAGTGGGCAGAAAACGGCCGCCAAGGTTTTACAATGTGGGTTCTATTGGCCTTCTATCTTCAAAGATGCCCATAACTTCTGTAGAGCTTGCGAGCGTTGCCAATGCGTGGGCTCTATGTCACGGCGAGATATGATGTCGATGACCCCAATTTTAATTGTTGAGATTTTTCATGTTTGGGACATTGACTTTATGGGTTCCTTCCCACCATCATTTGACTTTGAATATATATTGGTGGCTATGGACTATATCTCCAAGTGGGTGAAGGAAGTGGCAACCAAAACAAATAACCACAAGGTTGTGGTTAAATTCCTCCATGAGACCATTTTTTGCCGTTTTGTGTTCCCGCGTGCCATAATTAGTGACGATGGCAAACATTTTTGCAACCTATTCTTTGAGGCATTGGTGCGCAAATATATTATCACTCACAAAATTGGCACTCCCTACCATCCCCAGACTAGTGGTCAAGTAGAGGTTTCTAATAGGGAGGTTAAACACATCCTCAAGAAAATTGTGAGGCCCGATAGGAAAGATTGGTCCATTAGGTTGGTAGATGCACTTTGGGCCTATCGCACTGCATATAAGACACCCATCGGGATGTCTTCATATAGGATTGTGTTTGGAAAATCGTGCCATCTCCCTGTTGAGTTAGAACACCGGGCTTTGCGGGCCATTAGGAAATTCAATTTTGATATGGCCAAAGCTGGTGACCATTGAAAACTTCAACTCAATGAGTTAGAGGAGCTCCGCAATGATGCGTACGAGAGCTCTAAAATTTACAAGGCTAGGACTAAGGCATTTCATGATAAACATATTTCTCGTAAGTCCTTCGAGCCTCACCAAAAAGTGTGGTTGTTCAATGCCAAATTGCGGTTGTTCCTGGGTAAACTCCAGTCTCGATGGGATGACCCATATGAGGTTATAGAAGTCTTTCCACAAGATGGTACGACCTTCAAGGTCAATGACCAAAGATTGAAACACTATGTGGATGGTATTGAAAAAGGGGAGATGATTGAGGTTGTCCATTTGACGGACCCAATATATCTTCCATAGTGATTACTTTGAGTCTAGGAGACTTTAATTCATGTAAAGGTGTAATTCCTTTGGTGTTTGTCATGTCTAAATGGCATCTAACGGTCTGGTATAGCCACCTTACTGTGTTTGTAATGAGTTCCTAGGATACCAACTTAGATGGTAGAAACTAGAGTTCCAATGGCAAAGCCTAGAACGCAAAGATTTGAAATTTCCGAGACTAAAGTCTGGTTTAAATACCCAGGTGTGGAGATTGCTTCAAAACCACCCCGGCTTGAACTCTATATGGCAGCCCCATAGGTCGAGTTAGCTTTATGCACCTCGATTTTGGATACCGAATCAACCTAGTCTGTCACCCTGTTGGAGAATAGGCAAAGTTACACACACTGTTAGGGAGAAAAGTAGTACCCGTGGTTTTCGCGTGAAAATTATACCCTTGTTAGGCATTCTGATATTTTCCAAAGTGCTATATTTTTTTTCGGATGTCAAATGAAGGTAGAAATGGTTTAGCATGTTTTGAATTGTACTTGGTTTTTAATTTCTTTTCTTTAACCTCTAAAAAAATATATACTTTTTATAATAATAAAAAAAATTGTTGTACTTGGTTTTAAAATATATATATATATATATATATTTGCCCAGATCGCACGTGCGGCCCATATAGGCACACGAGCGAAGCCTTCAAAGCTTGGGTGCATGAGCGGATGACCAGGCCGCACGAACGGCCCAACCCAAAAGCGTTCTGCTTTCACGCCGCAAGAGTAGCCCACTTTCGCCACAAGAGCGGCCTAAATTCAACGCTCGTGCTGCCCAATTGGGCGCACGTGCGGCCCAACTTAAAAATAAAAAATATAAAAAAAAACTGCATGAGCAAAGAGGCTGGGCGCATAAGCGGCCCAAGTCCAATTGGCTACTGCTTTCATGCCGTAAGGGCGGCCCAATTCCGCCGCTGGAGTGGCCCAAAATTCGACGCTCGTGCGGCCCAGATGAGGGCACGAGCGGCCTGTTTCAAAAATAATAATAATAATAATAATAACAATAATTTAAAAACCTGCAAATTTTGTTTTATTTATTTATTTATTTTTAATTTATTTACTTATTCCAAAAAAAATTAATAATAATAATAATTTAAAAACCTGCAGATTTTGTTTTATTTATTTATTTAGTTTTAATTTATTTACTTATTCAAAAAAAAATAATTTAAAAACCTGCAGATTTTGTTTTATTTATTTATTTTTTTAATTTATTTACTTATTTCAAAAAAAAAAGTGTGCATATATATATTTGTTCTTTCTTTATTTTATTTTATTTTATTTTATTAAAAAATAAAAAATAAATAAAACTTTAAACCAAACACTAACACCTTTTTGACCATCACTTTCCCAACTCTTCTATCTGTCTACCCCTCATCTTCTTCTTCTTTTTCTCTCTCTCTACCCCACAAACCCACACACCCACACACATCAAACCCCACCATAACCAACTTCTTCTTCCTTCTTCCCCACCACCATCTCACCGCCAGTGCCCTATTTCCTCTCCGTCCATCGAATCTCTGGCGACCACCATTTTTTCCGACGAATCTACATCATGTTGTTTCTTTCTTTCTTCCTATATTTTTTTTAAGGTAATCACCCTCTTTTTGTTTTGATTTCTTAATTTTTTTCCATTTAATTTAGTTGTTTAGTTGTTGCAGTTTTGTTCACCATGCTTTACCTATCATCATCTCCATGATCTTTACATCTCACAAAAAAAAAAAAAAGATCTAGTCATGCACCAACAGACCCACCGCACGTGTGGCCCTCTCCGGCGCACGTGCGATCCCAAAAAAAAAAATCTCAAAAATAAAGATACTAATAATAACAATAATTTAGTTTATTTTTGTACACTGTAGTTGTTTAGTTTAAATTGTTTAGTTAGTGGTTTTTGTTAATTTAATTGGTTAGTGGATTGTTTTTATTTTTATTTTTGTTTAATTGCTTAGTTAGTGATTTAATTTTATTTTTGTTTACTGATTTAATTATAGGTTAAATGTTTAGTTTTATTTTATTTTCTGAATTTTTTTTTTCTTCTACTAACTTAGATTATTTTATTTTATTTTCGTATTTATTTATTTATTGTAGTTCATATGTGTGTTTGTCAATTTGTCTCATGCTAACGTAGTGTAAGTTAATTTTGTAGTGTATATACATATTTATAAAAAAAAATAATAAAAGAAATCCGGGAGTGTGATGGCAATAAGGATTCACATGATTTGTGCATGCGTGTGCTATTTGATGCGGTCTAATATAATGGTTCCACGTTTTTGGTTGTGTTGGTTGTCTTATTTTGTGCGAGAATGGCTACATCGTCTCGCCGAGCACCTAAACGGCCCCATAATGCCAACATTGTTGCTAGGGATGTACCGACTAACACTTGGACCAACAAATCAATTGCCTGTGACACATCCTTTGATGTGTACTTCTTCCGGCGCCATCAACCCACTGCGTGGAGTGTCCGCCAACTTGAAGACCGAGGTCTCCTAGGCATCTGCATCATCACTGAACCAGCATATCCTCGCATTGTGCGAGTCTTCTATCAAAATATGTACATCAGTGATAAGGCCCCGAGAGCTCTTTTGTCCATTGTTGACGAGGTGGAGTTAATGGTCAACCAAGCTTCTATTGTCGAGGTTCTCCACTATTCCATGGACACTATCAATGCAAAACAGTTCTCGGTATTCACTCGAGAACTCACAGTCGTGGAATTGGTGACCGAATTTTATGAGGGGCGACAGGATGATGACAACATGACTAGTATCCGGTGGGCTAACTTACTGCGCCGCCTTCTCTTCCTTGATGTGGTTCTTAAAACTAATGTCATCCCTCTTGGCCACAAGGAAGAGTGGCGAGGGGACTTCCTCCATGCCTTGCACCGATTTGACTTCGGCTTTTGGGTTGACATTCCTAGTTTAATCTTCAACCAAATGAACCATATCTTTAATGAAGTCAAGTTGCGCAACACCAGAGGCAGTTCTACATGGGCCCTCCCTTTCGCCAACCTCATCACTGCGCTCATAAAAAGCCAAGGGACATACCCACTCAAACCCAATGAGGTTCAGCTTCCGCCGCCCACACTTTATGGAAAAACCAACTGGCGCCAAACCACTGCTCACCTGCCACCTCCACTACTCCTCCCTGATGCCCCGGCCAATCCTAATGATGCCCCGGTCGAGCCCGCACTAGCACCAGTGCCAGCGCCAGCGCCAGCATCGTTTCGTGTGACAAGGGCGCAATATCAGGCTCTTTTGGATATCAAGCAGCTATTTAGTAATCGGTGATTAATCTCCGGACCGACTATCAGACCTATCGGGTTTACTCACAGGCAGCATTTGATAGGTATTAGCAGTCAGTTGCATCTCTGCAAACTGACTTCTACGCATACCGGGACTCGAGCGAGCAACGGTTTGATCAGCTTGGCGCTAAGGTTCATAATGAGGCATTCGAGACTCGGACACTAATGCATGCCCTATTTGAGTAGCATTTCCCTCCACCACCAGATCCACATCAGTGATAGCTGTATATTTTCTTTGTTTTGTTTTGTTTTATTTTCTTTTCCTTTTATACTGTAGAGTTTTTTTTTTTTTCAAAAAAAATGTGTGTGTGTGTTTGGGTGTCATCGCCTCGCTAGATATGCGCCCGTGCTATCTGGTAAGATCCTCTCTCTCATTTAACTATCTTATGTACAATTGCTTACATTGAGGACAATGTTGTATTCTAGTTGGGGGGGTGAAGGTATTTATAATAACCATCCATGTTTGTACTTGCTGCACTTGATTGCACCACTTCACTTAATGTTTATTTTGTGCCAGTATGGTAATGATATGAGCATATGTTAATTGGGGAACATAGTGGGCTTGTATAAAAAGGGTTTATTGGGTAAATACTCACATGTGATGTTTGCACTAGGATAATTGTTTGTGTTTGTGGTATTAGTACACTTGTCATGAGTATGCCTTAATTCACATGAACACATTATCATAGCGGTGACCTTTTTATTATAATTCCTGGTGTACATCATTGATAATGGCTAGGGTTGCAAAAAAGAACAAATGAGTAGCCAAGATTCTTAAAAAAAAAAAAAACACTTGACTTGTTTGGGTTCATAGCTTTTTTAACTCAAGTTATTAAGCCCGCAGCGGTGTCTCTACACCTAGTGCCCTAAAACTGTCTGGTTGGGAGTCATTGGCCCAATACTTGCTACATAGGTTAATTAGAAAGCTTAAGGGACTTAGACATTGCACAGTTAAGGAAAAATAAGGAGAATGACTTGTTTGGATAGCCTTTTCAACTTGAGTTATTAAGCCCGTAGGGGTGTCTTCACACCAAGTGCCCTAAAACCGTCTGGTTTGGGAGTTATTGGCGCAATGCTTGTTACATGGGTTGATTAGAAAGCTTAATAGATCAGGACATTGCACAGTCATATAAAAAAATAAAAAAAATAATAATAATAAAAAATTGAGAATCTTGGCTGCAACAGTTTAGTTTTTCTATATATATTGGTTATTATTATGAGTTACACTGGGCTATTATAGTGAACAGTTAACTAATATGGAGATTGCACTTTACACCGAGGGTATTGATGATGTGTCTACTAGCATGCACAAGTACAAAGGACTTTACTTTTGTATTGACTGAGGCCTCGTTTGGGAACAGGCTAATTTAGTAACTTTTTGGCTATTTGGGTAAAATATGAGCTAAAAAAAACTAGTATGTTTGGGATGACTTTTTGACTTTTTACGAAAAGATATGCAAAAGGTAGAGAGAAAAGAGAATCTTTGACTTTTTGGTATGGGTTGTTGGCTTTTTTACTTTTTTAGTAACTTTTTGATTTTTTAACTAAATGGGCTGGTTTCCAAACGAGGCCTAAATCGTAGTTGGTCTTTTTGATGGATTTGTTATTTTTTTTTTGTTTTTTCTCTTTATTGTATAACCCTTTGAGGTCTTGTTCTATATGTTATTATTTTGGCTGGGTTTGCATCCAGTCCATCATCTAGACTGGAGGGTCCAGTCTGGTCCATTGAGCCCACTTTTGGCCCCTTTTTAATAATCGAAACCGTCACATTTTAGGATTTGTTGATTATATTATTCTGTTAGGTGGAGTAGTATGATTAATTGTTGTTGAGCAGATATGAATATGTTGATGTTGATGTTTGTGGATATCATTTCTAAAAACCCTCAAGAGACTATACTCATCCACTGGGCGAAACCTTGTGGTTTAATGGCTTGTTGCATAAGCTAAATACAATCGTGATCCCTACAAAAGTGGCTTAAAGTTATTTTGCTTTTCTTATTTCTTTTGTTTTGCTTGAGGACTAGCAAAATGTAAGTTAGGGGATGTGATGTAAGCCGAAAAGTACCACATTAAGGCCACTGAAGTTACATTTTTAGTCTTTCAATATTGTTTATTTAGTAAAGATGATGTGTTTTGTGCATTTGTACAGATTTGGCAGGTAAAACACAAATTCAATCAAAAAGTCCGTGAAAACAGATTCTTCGAGTGAGAAGCGAAAAATTCGAGCCAACCAGACCACCGCACGTGTGGCCCACCACCGCTCGAGCGGCCCACATGGGTGCTCAAGTGGCCCACCTAGGGACGCGTGCGTGAAATTTTTAGTCTATTTTGCTGAGAATAAAAGGAAGAAAATTAGGCTAACTTAGGGTTCGAAATTAATTCAAAGGAAAGGGAGGCTAGGGTTCTAAAGAGGTGATTTTCTCCTAAAGCTTGAAGGACACTTCCATGGGGGTTTCCTCCTCATCTTTTTCCTCTTCCCACTCCTCTATAAGTGGCTAGTCTTCTTTTCTAGGGTTTTTATGAAACCCTAGCCATGTAATAGGATTTTTCATGAGCTTTAATTGTGAATTGGTTGGAATCAATGTATGGATGATTTAGAAGTTTTTTATAATTGTTTCTTTCATCTCTTCAACTATTTTATTCTCTGTTCAACTATTTTATTCTCTGTGATTGTTTAATGCTTTTCATATATTAGTTTTCTTTGTGTTTGTATTCAAAGTACGAGACGAGTCATGCTACGAGAGACGGGTCGTATTGCTACCATAGTTTAGAACAAACGCCTCGTACTACTTAGAATGATTCATGCTTTTACGTTGAATGCGACAACTCTCTTGATCAATATTTCAAACTTGTAGTTATGAAATATTGGGTAGTTCAAACCGAATTGCAATTGTTGGCCAATGTTAAGTCTCATTCATGTGGTTAGTGGTGAATTCTTTGCCCTAGGATTTTTCCCAAAAATTAAAACTCAAACCCTAATTTTAATTGTCAATTTAATTCTTCACTTTCATTTAATTCCTGTTTTGTCATAAATTAATGTTACCGTTTTAATCAAAATTAATTTAGGAATTTAGCGATTAAATTAGTCCAATTTCACATTTGTCCATGTGGATCGATACTTGGACTTGCCATTATTCTAAAAGAATTTGGTATAGTTTAGTGTTTTATATTTTGTGTGTGTAACGACCAACCAGGCTCGCTTGAGCGAATGAGTTGTCGCCCAAGCGACCAAACACAATAAGTAACCTCGCTCGAGCACATGAAGCGTCGCTCGAGTGCAGAATACATACCTTCAGAAGTTTTACAGACGCGCACCGTCACTCGAGCGCAAGAAGCCTCACTCGAGCGAAGAACATTACCTTTCCAGAAATTTTGTAGGTCTGAAGGAAATACTAGGAGATCACAAAGCTCGCTCGAGTGAAGAAGCCAAAATCTGGGCGACATCAATCTAGACCAACTAACAACCAACCTGCTCCAAACACGCCCAACACATTCTAAAACTCAAACTCAAAGACACAAGAGGGAAAATAAGACATGGATAACAATGTTAAACCACGAAACCCGAGTCTGAAATGTAATAAAGGTTGGGTCAAAACCGAAATTGCTATAGAATCACTTATTGGAGACTTAGAAAAACTAGACTTGGAGTTGGTTCGACACAGGCTGATGGATTTCTCGCTAATATAGTCATGGAACCTACAATAGTCAATGAAATTAAGGCACGTCAATGTGAGGACAAGCTTTTGAAGAAAAAATACAATAAGCAAAGAAGTACGCCCAATTCTGATTTTACCATAGACAATGGGGTACTAATGTTTCGAAACCGAATTTGTGCACTTGACATTCCAAAAATCAAAAAGAAGATATTGATGGAAGCCCATAGCTCAAGATTTGCAACTCATCTATGAAATTGTACCACGATCTGAAAGAGCATTATTGGTGGACGGGAATGAAGAGAGACATAGCAAGCCATGTTTCCAAATGTTTCCAATGTCAACGAGTTAAGGCAGGGCATTAGAGACCTGCAGGACTGCTACAGCCACTCCCTATGGAAATGGGAACACATTACCATGGATTTCGTTATTTGATTACCATAATCATCCTCAAAGAACGATGCAGTATGGGTCATAGTAGATCGACTAATGAAATCAATACATTTCCTACCCGTTAGAGTCATGTACTCTCTTAACAAATTTTCCACTTTATATATCAAGGAGATCATTCAATTGCATAGCATCCCGGTATGGCGTCCCAGTATTAATTGTATCGGGTTGAGACCCTTGATTCGTATCTCGATTCTGGAACAAGTTACAGGCAGCTTTGGGAACAACGCTAAAGTTTAGCACCACTGATCCAAACATTGGAGGACATGTTACGGGTATGAGTATTAGATTTTCAAGGTAATTGGGACAAGTATCTACCATTAGTAGAATTTGCTTATAACAATAGTTACCAAACAAGCATGCTGTATAGGAGGAAATATCGATCATCTATATGTTGGATAGAGGTAGGAGACCGAAAGTTGTTAGGTCCAGAAATTGTGCAGATAACCAGTGATAAAATTCAACTCATCGAATAGTGAATTCGCACTACCCAGAGCCTCTAAAAAAGCTATGCGGATACATGGAGATGGGATTTGGAGTTTCAAGTAGGAGAGCATGTTTTCTTAAAGGTCTCACCAACAAAGCCATTCGATTTGGAAAATGAGGAAAATTGAATCTATATTACATTGGCCCATTTGACATACTGGAAAGGGTTGGCCCTGTAACATACCGTCTTGCCCTTCCACCAGAATTGTCCAATGTTCATAATGTATTTCATGTGTCAATACTCTGGCGATATCTTCGAGACTCAGAACATGTCATTGATCACGAAAACCTACAAGTTCAAGACAATCTCTCTTATGAAGGACAGCCAGTACAGATCCTTGACCGCCGTGATCAGATTCTCTAAAACAACACTATACCTCTGTTAAAAATCTTATGGCAGAATCATCGTGTCGAAGAAGCTACATGGAAAATTGAGAATCAAATAAGGTCCCGATATCCACACTTTTTCAAAAATTAAGGTACGACAAGTTTGAGGACAAACTTTTATTTAAGGGGAGAGAAATGTGATACCCCAATTGTTTAATTAATTTAATAAAAAGAATAAATAAATAAAATAAAATATTTAATTTTATAGTTATACGTGCTAAAATGTAAATTAGGGGCATTGTTATTACCAAAGCATAACAATGTGATTAGTATATTTTTGGGCCAAACCAAACATAACCATGCAATTAGTAACTTATGTGGGCCAAAATAGAATTAAGATTAAGTGATATAAGTTGTAAGCCAAAGAGATTGGCTTATCTTGAAACAAAGATGTGGCAAATAGTGAGACAAGCAACATGGTAAACCTAAGAGGCTAGAGATGCAACAATATCCACAGATAAGCATATAAGCTATATCCACTCTTCACAAAGATAAGCATATAAGTTCTATCTTCACTTCTCTAGACAAGCATATGAGCTGTATCTACGGAGTTCATCCCCTATCTTCTCCCAAACAACATC
>NW_021030842.1:31558-98619 GCF_004153795.1 Camellia sinensis
TGGGTGTTATTTATAGGCACCTCATGATGTAGGATAGAGCCCATGTGCAAGGCACATAGGAAATATTCTCTCTAACCACCTTGTCCGAGGAGGTGACCTCTCCGAGGATGAGAAGAACCCTGAAGAGGAGATCAACAGAACTTTTACAGAACCAGGTCTCCGCTCGAGCTTCCAACTCCCCGCTCGAGCGGCACTCACACAATCCCGCTCGAGCGGCCAATCCCACGCTCGAGCGTCCAACACTGCACAGGAAATACTGGATGGGTGCAATTCCCGCTCGAGCGGACAGGTCAAAGTCTGGGCAACTAGTTTTGGTTTCTAAACTCAACCAACCTGTAACAAACCTGCCCAACACATCCTATAACTCAAATACGAAGTAAAAAAAAATGTAAACAAGATAATAATCAACTACCAACATCCACGGACACATGTCCGGATCACGGTATAATAAGGGTAAACCCGGGATCGCTATAGATTAAGTGATATAAGTTGTAAGCCAAAGAGATTGGCTCATCTTGAAACAAGATGTGGCAAATAGTGAGACAAGCAACATGGTAAACCTAAGAGGCTAGAGATGGTACCTATATACCTTAGCTTTAGTGAATCAACACGGGTAGCCAACTATATAAGGAGCTGAGACTGTAGCAAATGAACATAAAAAAATAAAAAAACGAAATAGTAGGAGAAGGTTGAACTCAGAGGGATCAGGAAAACAATAGTAAGAGTTAATTTTAAGATGAGTTATATTATACTTTGAGTAGCCATAAATTATTTTATTATTTATGAATTATTTTATGCAAATCATGTTTTTTTTTTTTCAATTATATTAACATTCAATTATGTTATCCATTTTATGAGCCTTACTTATCTAAAATTGAAACTCATAGATATGATTGTGTAAGTTTTGGAATTTATTTGTTAATGAGTATATAACCATTTATTTTTATAAGTATCATCACGGAGGTCTCATGTCTTGGGGGACTTAAATAACCATTGACCCTCTAATTAATCAGTTCGTGACCCTCTGTCTATCATTGATCCATTGACCCTTTGTTCTGTTCTATACCATGGTTATGATTGTTTTGCATATACGATTTTTGTATTATATGTCTGTTATTTAAAATAATTTTTTCGAACCAAACTATTCGTTATTTAGCCTAAATAATTATGTTCTATACCATAGTTATGATTGTTTTGCATATACGATTTTTGTATTATATGTCTGTTATTTAAAATAATTTTTTCGAACCAAACTATTCGTTATTTAGCCTAAATAATTATCCATAGTGATTTGTATGCCCTTATGCTCTTAATATAATATTCATCACTCTGTCATGTGCTTACAATTGTTAAAACTCTTTCAGGTGAAGAAAGTTAAGGAAGAATAGTTTTACCACATTAATCAGGACCCAAATTTGATGTGAATATCATGCTTCTTTTCTTTTTCTTTTTCTTTTTCTTTTTCTTTCATGTTTATTTGTAATTATTATCTGACTTATGTTACATAAATAATAATTTCCATGTATGATTTAGATATTTATTTACATCTTTTATTTCATTCTGCTGTATTATTTAATTTAATTACTTCGAACTAATCTTAGAAATTTTAAAATTTAACTAATTATGAATCTAGCCCTAGGCACCAAAGTGGATCGTGACAGAAAGAATTGTAAATTAATTTGATGATTCAACAATACAATAACTAGCACTATTTATAGTGCTTCATAAAGGCGTAGTAGAAGGAAGAAAAATCTAACATACAAAGATATGATTTGCAGAACATTCTATGTATATGACAAAAGATATGGACAGAATATTATATATAATATATTATTTGATATATATATATATATATTAACACAACACATTACTTTCTTTTTTCTTTTTCATTTTTTTTCTTTCTTTCTTTTATTCTCCTTAGCCACCAAGAAAAATTTCTCCCCCCTCTTGGCGAGCCACCCTCTCTGCTCCATGTGCAAAATTATATATATAAGAACATAGTACAAGAATATAATAAAATAAAGAAAAAGAAAAAGAAATAAATGCAATACTAAAATTAATAATAAACTTAGGATTAAAATGAAATAAATTCAAGTGTTAGGGATTATTTCTAAATTATAAAATAGTATACAAATATTTACTTGTAAGTAAATAATACTAAAAAAATCTTCGGTTCCGTTGGACCTAATTTCAAAGTTTGCAAAATTGGGAGTTGAAATGGAATTAATTGAAAACTTAGGCTTTAGAATATAATTTCTAAAAATTAAGGACTCTACAACATATAATACCTAATGCATGTGCGCCTACTCAAAGGATGTGTTGTTAAGTTGTAAAATATAAGGTTAAATTTTGATTTAAAAATATATTTATTGTGTGTTGCTCAAGTAGTTATAGATTGAAGGTTATGGGTTTGAGTTCCCACTTTCGCTCTATATAATTTTGTATTTTAAATGGCATAAAAAGTATTTTCAGAAATCAAAAGGTAATACTAGTGAATGTATGCCCATGTGATGAGTATGCTGTTAAATTTATAAAATACAAATTTTAATTTTAATTTAAAAATATATATGTTGGGTGTGTCACTCAAGTGATAACGATGTTGTATCCCACCCACACTAGAGGTTTTGGGTTCAACCCCATCCACTTCACTACATAATTTTGATTTTTAAATAGGCTAGATGGAAGGGCATTTTTTGAAATCAAAATATCACCTTTTGACACTATTTTAGGCCTTCGCATATGTGTGTGTCAATTTCCGACCACACTACCAAACAGGTATTCAGCTGGAGAACACCAGCAGAATAGATTAAGCCCAAATGACTTGTCAACAAAAAGAAAAGATTCCGGCAGTGGTTCGTCCACCCGGGGGCACTCTGAAAATCAAGTCAGTTATCTCTCAAAAATAGCAAAAGTGCTTAACTCACAGTTCAGAATACAAAAAGCGTACCTTAGACCCATGAGGGAGCCTTACTTTTACAACCAACACTAACATGATCCCTGTAGAAGCCTAGCTTCAATAGACTCTGGCTCAATATCCATCCAGGACTCTCAAATAGATAAAGATAAACTCCCTAAGAGTTTTATCTTTATCCTGGTTGAAGTCCCCCCTCATTCTAGGATTCTTATAACTTATCCGCTCATCTCGGATTCTAGTATCTTCGCAGATAATCTCGGCCTAGCCGAGATTATCTCGACGTTATGATCAGGACACGTGGCACCTTGGCTGGCACTTCGGTGCCACCTCGGTCACATGTTGTCATTCAAAAATTATGTCCCCACAACTGCCTCCTAGGTTCTATTACATCGGCATCCTGAGGTGATAGATTCTATATCATTTCCTCCATTTTAGCACGTCGGCTAAGCTTGCTTTGTCCTTTATTACCGAGGTTGTCACACATCGGCTTCCATATGATAAACACTTCAGTGTGTTTACATCAATGCTTTAGAACCAATAACTAAGTTTGTTCAAGTTCATTTAGCCGAGATCATCCTCCCAGCCGAGGTCTTTGTTTCATTAAACTAAGAACTCCAAGAGTTTTCACATACTTATGAGCTGTCACGCATGGTATTTCAACAGTTTTTAGCATGCCTCTTTCCCCTACTGAGCCGTTCCTGACACGCGCCATTAAGTTGCATCGCATTTGCGTGCGCCATCTGACAAGCACGTCGTCCTAATCACACTAATTGCCACTTTGCCACCATTTTGTGTGTTTAATCAAATCCTTCTCTCTCTCTCTGTCTTTTCACTTTTGTATCTTCATTTTCAAACTTTCTCTTTCTAGCTTTTCTCTCTCAAATTCTCCATTTGAAGCTTTTCTACAACTACTTCATTCTTTCCCACCGGCGAGGCTTTCGATGTTCTGCTACTCATACCACCTGCGTTCAACTCCGGCGTACCTCTCACCGGCTCCGTTCTCTTTGGTGAGTTACTATTTTCTCTCTCTTTAGTTTTTCATACTCTGTTGCCTTTGTTTACTTGCCATGACGAACACATTCATGTTCTTCAGTCTCTATCTGTGATTTCACATGTTTAAGCATGTTCTGCCTTGCAATTTCATGTTTATTCAATCTGCTTTTGATTCATGACCTTTGTGCACATATAGTTCATACACTTGTTTAATTTGCCACCGTTCTTGGCCTCTCACTTGTGTACATACTTTGTTACTGTGTTCTTGATAGTTCATCACCGTTCTTGACTCTGAATCATATTTTTGTTTCTGTTTTCTTGCTGTTTTTTTCAGATTCTTGCCTTTAATCCTCATGTTTTAGTAACTCTAGGATTGGGATTTTCCTTAGAACTCCAAGCTCTAGGAAAAATTGAAACAAATTCCGTTTAGATTCGAAAAAACCCTTGCCCCAGCATTCGTTTAGGTTTTGCCGAGGTCCTTAAAACCCTAACAAACCACTTCCTCTTGCAACCCAATACTTTTCCCCTTAAGCCGACATCATGGGTATGTGAAGGTGGAAGGTAGACACCCCAATTAAGCTAGAATATTTCAGGCAGGAGTTTGCCATTCCTGCCGATGTCTACCTCAGCCTTGCTGGGAAGAAGGACTCCATCATGCCTAAGGACGACTCCATACCCTTTCCGGTCGGGGCCTTCGTAGAATGTGGACTCAAGCTTCCTCTCGATATTCTTTTCCGAGAAGTCCTATACTACTACAAACTGAACCCAATGCAGCTTGCCATTAACTCCTACCGAGTTATCAATGGTATAATTGCCTTAGCCAAAAGAGAAAATGCAAGGGTTACCCTTACCGACATCCAGTACTGCTACACCATATGCGGCCTTAAGTCAAAAAAAGACTATATTTACTACCTCAAGCCAAGGTCAACAGAATACAAACTCATTGCCAACCTCCCTGATTCCAACAAGGGCGCCGGGGGACTATTATTTCATCGTCTCAGGCAACTAGGAGTTCCTTCTAGATGACAACCTTCACCTCTACCCTCTTAGCCGTACATTGTTCAGAGAGGGAGATGGTAAGAGCCAAGTGTTTTCTTCTACTTGCTTCTCCAGTCTTTTTTACTTTGATATTGTTATATGTTCTAACGTCTGTTTGGTTTTGTTTTACAGTTCTTCCCCAGCCCCCAAAGGACTTCCGCAAAAACTTCTTTCCCAGTAAAGATTTTAAGAAGTTGCTGGACTTGCCTATTAATCAGTGCAAGGCTCCTTTGTTGCTCAACCCTATCTCGACGTACAGATCAGTTATTCCCGACATCCCAAGAAAAAGGAAATGCAAGTCTCCTCCATCAGCAACAACTCCTCAAGCCAAATCATCAAGGCCTGACCAAGGATCAACATCTAGTCCTGTGGAACAGCCATCAACCTCGGCTCCACAACTAATCCCACTGTCTCAACGCAAACACCGACATCGATCTTTTTGTATGTAGGGCCACCAATACCCCTAAGTAATGGCCATATGAGCAAGTGACCTGCCCCTTGTGTGGCTTCCGTATACTTCTTCGTGTATCTCATACAAGAAGTCTTCAACTTGTGAAGGATGTACACACCTCAAAAGGGGTCCAGTAAAAAATCTTCTATAGAGATGTCCTTCTGCTGTCAGACTGAATCTTGCCAACTTCAGTCTAATCTTGTGTGCTTCTTTATGATCATCTGGCAGTTTTCCCTCTTTAAGAAATACTCTTATTGCATCCATCCAACTTGGTCCCATCTCCACACACATTGCTTCATGCTCTGTGTTTAGTGGTTCTATGCTTGGACTTGACAAGTAGTCCACCATTATCGTCCTTGCCTCTCCAGGTTTCATTGCACTAGCCAGGTTGGCCAGAGCATCAGTATGGCTGTTGTCATCTCGGCTAACCTGCTATAGTCGGCAATTCTGAAATAAGGCTACCAGTCTGCCCACCTCCTTTACGTAGGCCGACATTCTTTCATCTCAGGCTGCGTATTCGCCTATTGCCTTGTTGACAATAAGCTGGGAGTCACAGGAGACTATTACCTCGTCAGCTTCCATTGCTACTGTCAGCTTTAATCCTGCGATCAGTGCTTCATACTCTGTTTCATTGTTTAAGGCTTTAAACCCCAAACAAATGGATTGTTTCAGTATCTGCCCATCTGGGGATACTAGCACTACTCCTGTCCCCGCTCCTTGTCAATTTAAACTCCCATCAACAAATAGCCGGAAGGAGTTGCCGATGTACATATTGCATGGCCTGAGTTTCTCTTCTTTCCTCTATTTAGCTATCCCCAATTGGGTTTCTCCTTGTTCACCTGGACCTCAGCTTAACGGAGCCCGATGTATGATGGCACCTGGTGTGAACTCGGCCACGAAGTCAGCCAAAACTTGGCCTTTGATTGCTTTTTTGGGTCTGAATTCCAGGTCATATTGGCCCAACACCACTGCCCATCTGGCTATTCTGTTTGCAGATCTCCCTGCTGCAACAGGGACTTCAAGGGATGCTCAGTTAACACCACAATTTTGTGGGCTTGAAAGTAATGATTCAGCTTCTTGGAACTTAAAAGCCTAACAAACCACTTCCTCTTGCAACCCAATACTTTTCCCCTTAAGCTGACATCATGGGTATGTAAAGGTGGAAGGTAGACACCTCAATTAAGCTAGAATATTTCAGGCAGGAGTTTGCCATTCCTGCCGATGTCCACCTCAGGCTTGCTAGGAAGGAGGACTCCATCATGCCTAAGGACGACTCCATGCCCTTTTCGGTCGTAGCCTTCGTAGAATGTGGACTCAGGCTTCCTCTCGATATTCTTTTCCGAGAAGTCCTATACTACTACAAACTGAACCCAATGCAGCTTGCCATTAACTCCTACTGAGTTATCAATGGTATAATTGCCTTAACCAAAAGAGAAAATGCAAGGGTTACCCTTGCCGACATCCAGTACTGCTACACCATATGCGGCCTTAAGTTAGAAAAAGACTATATTTACTACCTCAAGCCAAGGTCAACAGAATACAAACTCATCGCCAACCTCCCTGATTCCAACAAGGGCGCTGGGGGACGATTATTTCATCGTCTCAGGCAACTGGGAGTTCCTTCCAGATGACAACCTTCACCTCTACCCTCTTAGTCGTACATTGTTCAGAAAGGGAAATGGTAAGAGCCAAGTGTTTTCTTCTACTTGCTTCTCAAGTCTTTTTTACTTTGATATTGTTATATGTTCTAACGTCTGTTTGGTTTTGTTTTGCAGTTCTTCCCCAGCCCGCAAAGGACTTCCGCAAAAACTTCTTTCCCAGTAAAGATTTTAAGAAGTTGCTGGACTTGCCTATTAATCAGTGCAAGGCTCCTTTGTTACTCAACCTTGTCTCGACGTACAGATCTGTTCTTCCCAACGTCCCAAAAAAAAGGAAATGCAAGTCTCCTCCATCAGCAACAACTCCTCAAGCCAAATCATCAAGGCCTGACCAAGGATCAACATCTAGTCCTGTGGAACAGCCATCAACCTCGGCTCCACAACTAATCCCACTGTCTCAACGCAAACACCAACGTCGATCTGTAACTGCCATCGAGATGCGTCGTAAGAAAGTTGTAGCAGACGATCTTTTGGCCGACATCCCCAACTTTGTCTCCGTACAATCTTCACCATCACAATCGCAGCCAAAGCAAAAGCCAAAGAGGCTGAAGAAGGCCCAAGCCAAGGCAACGATGACTCAGATTGATACTGAGGACACCTTGCCGATTTCAAAATTGGCCGAGAGTGAGAAAACCTCCTCCGCCGCCGAGAAGAGGCCCGCCAAGGCTGAACCATCCGAATCCACCAAGTCAAAAAGGTCGAGGTTGGCCTCTATGGCCACCTCAGGGTCTCTCAAATCTGATGCCCCCTAGACCCCCTCAATCACAATTGAGGACAAGCCAGTCAGAGCTGGTGACAGCACTGATGACATTGAGGTCGGCATTGTCCTCTCTACTGCCTTACTCCTCCCCAAAGATCTCGACCGCAACTCCGAATTCAGCGAGTATGAAAACTTAGCTCTAATGTTACAACATTCCGTCCAAGTAAGTACCTAACACTTGGCAATTTTCATTCTCTGCTATTTCATACTTAGAGACTTTTATGACTTGTTTTTTCCATTTCTTCTAGGCGATCCAGCATGCCCACTCCTTTGGAATGCAAGCCTTCGCCATTAAGAAGGAGTTGGTCCAAAAGACCAAGGAGGCTGCTAACTCACTCAAGTCCCTCAACAGAGCCGAGAGCAAGATGAAGGCTTTGATGGATCAAGCCAACGCAGCCAAGAAGGCTCAAGACGAGGCCGAAGAGAAGGTAGGCGCTGCTGAGGCCATTGCTAAGGTCTTTGAAGCTGAGAAGAAAGAGGCCGAAGCAAAGATGGTCAAGGCCCAAAAAGAACTCCAAGATGCCTTGGCCACAAAAGAGGCCGAGATCAAAGCGGCAGATGAGAAGGCGTACGCTGAGAAGGCAGCCAACGTCAAAGAAGACTACAAGAAACAAGTAAAACAGGCATGCAACAAGGATTTCACCCTTGGTTGGATGGCTGCTTTAAAAGAGTTGGTTGTCCCCGAGGATTCTCCTCTCAAGAATGCTGGCAACCTCATCCTACCATTCCCTCCCTCTCCAAGCCAGTCCGAGGACGAAGTTGAGTCTGAGGATCAGGCTGAGGCCGAGAAGAATGAAGAAGTTGTTGGGGCCAAGTCCCCAACTCTGAATGAGCAAGTCTTGGATTTGACTCAGGATGAGGAGGATAAGGTCTCGAAAGACGCTATCCCTGAGAAGACAACATCTGACGCGCCTATCGCCGAGAAGAGCATCGACCAGACTCTTCAAGAGATCGATGCCGAGCTTGCGGCTGAGAAGGCTGCTGAGAAGGGCTCACAATTGTCTTCTGAGGCTGGGACACAACCAACTGTTGGCACTGAGTAGTCCATTTTGTTGCTTTTCTTTATTTCTTATACTTTGTACTTTTTTCCTTATTTTTGAAACAATGTTAGCTTTAATTTAGCCGACGTGCCACCTTTGTAATCCGAACAAGTAATCTCTTTGTCAGGCCGAAGTGCCCTTTTTTTCTTTTTAATGCAAGTACAGCTTCCTCTTGCTTTTACCAAGTGTTTGAATGCTTGTCTATCTTGTATGCTTCCATACTTAGAATATTCTGCATGTCTTCAAAGTACACCTTAACTGTGTAATTTGCTCGGGGTAAAATACCTCGGATATACTTACTGACTGTTTATCTCGGCCTTATCTTGACACTTAAAAAGCATTGTAAGAAGGTTTTCATAAGTGTTTTATCTGAAACATGCCGTTTCACTTTCAGTTTATCAAGACTTCTGTCTTCCACTATTTTTCAAATCTTGGTAATATGGTAATCTCGGCAATATTTTGCAAATACTTCTTTAAAAATAACTTTGGCTTAACTTCAACTTGTAAATTGTTCTTAAAATTTCAACAAATGTTAAACCAATTTTCTTTCAATATGACCCCGGCTTAACTTCAACTTTTAAATTCTTCTCAAAATTTCAGCAAGTGTTAAACCAATTTTCTTTCAACATGACCCCGGCTTAACTTCAACTTGTAAATTTTTCTCAAAATTTCAACAAGTGTTAAACCAATCTTAGCTTGCAAATTCCAACTCCCAAGCATCATTCTCCAGCCCTCTGCCCCCTAATGTGAACTTAAGTTTCACTTGGCTTCTCATTAAGCATGTGGCTTTGACCTCGTCACCGAGGTAGTTTTTCAAACAAAGACTAACCGAGGTTTACCAACCTTGGTTCTTCTGTTAATCTTATCAAAATGCCCTTAGTTTCAATCTGTGTCTGACTCTGCTTATATGGCAAGTCCTGGTTAACTCAACTTTGTTCAACTCTATTATATGCAAGTATAATTCAACTATGCCATATAATAAGTCTAAGTTATTTGTCATGTTTCAATCAAAAATATCGCCAACTTAGTTCAACTCCATTATATGCAAGTAAAAACTCTGTCATATAATAAGTCTAAGTTATTCGTCATGTTTCAATCAGAAACATCGCCAACTGAGTTCAACTCTGTTATATGCAAGTAAAAACTCTGCCATATAATAAGTCTAAATTATTCGTCACGTTTCAATCAGAAACATCGCCAAGTGACTGATCAGTCATATTACACAAGTTTAAAAATCAGGCTAAGACTTTATTATTACTTCGGCTAATAACAAGAAAAACAAAAAATATAATGATAGAAAAACTTCAGATTGCAAGTATTCTAGGGTCTTGGCAACTCTTTGCCTTCACTATCTTCAAGCCGATACGCCCCATTGCCCAGGACCGAGATGATTCTATAAGGTCCTTCCCAGTTTGGGCCAAGCTTGCCCTCTCTGGGATCCTTCTTGTTGTCGACGACCTTTCTTAGGATGAGGTCCCCAATTTGGAACTCTCGTGGGTTAACCTTCTTATTATAAGCCCTGGCAAGCTGCTGTCGGTATAACCCCAGCTGAATTGCTACATTCTCCCTTCTTTCTTCCAGTAGGTCCAGATCTCGGGATAAGAATGCATCATTAGTCCCATTCTCCACTCCCTGGGTTCTGATCACTGGGATGCCAACCTCTAATGGGATTACTACCTCTGTGCCAAAAGCCATGGCAAATGGGGATTCTCCAGTTGATTTTCTCAGCGTAGTCCTATATGCCCAGAGCATACTGGGTAACTCATCTACCCACTTTCCCTTAACTGCTTCCAGCCTCTTCTTGATCCCATCCAAGATGACCTTATTCGATGCTTCTGCTTGACCATTGCTTTGAGGGAAGCTTGGAGTAGAGCAATAATTCTTGATCTTGTACTTTGCACAGAAGCTCTTGATTAGCTTGCTGTCAAACTGTGTACCATTGTCTGCTATTATTGCCCTCGGGATCCCAAACCTGGTGATGATGTTCTTCCATATGAAGCTCTTCACATCAACATCTCGAATCTTTGCAAGGGGTTTAGCTTCCACCCACTTGGTGAAGTAATCTGTTGCTACTAGCAAGTACTTCCTTTGTCCAGTTGCTTAAGGCAGCTGTCCAACAAGATCCATGCCCCATTGGGCAAGTGGCCAAGGGCTGTACACTGGGTTCAAGTCCGCCGCTGGTTGATGTATCAAAGGTGCAAACCTCTAGCACTTCTCACATTTCTTGACATAAGCTTCCGCATCTTTTTGTATGTAGGGCCATCAGTACCCCTAAGTAATGGCCCTATGAGCAAGTGACCTGCCCCCTACGTGGCTTCCGTATACTTCTTCGTGTATCTCATACAAGAAGTCTTCAACTTGTGAAGGATGTACACACCTCAAAAGGGGTCCAGTAAAAAATCTTCTGTAGAGATGTCCTTCTGCTGTCAGACTGAATCTTGCCGACTTCAGTCTGATCTTGTGTGCTTCTTTATGATCATCTGGCAGTTTTCCCTCTTTAAGAAATACTATTATTGCATCCATCCAACTTGGTCCCATCTCCACACACATTGCTTCATGCTCTGTGTTCAGTGGTTCTATGCTTGGACTTGACAAGTAGTCCACCATTATCATCCTTGCCTCTCCAGGTTTCATTGCACTAGCCAGGATGGCCAGAGCATCAGCATGGCTGTTGTCATCTCGGCTAACCTGCTGTAGTTAGCAGTTCTAAAATAAGGCTACCAGTCTACCCACCTCCTTTACGTAGGCCGACATCCTTTCATCTCAGGCTGCGTATTCACCTATTGCCTGGTTGACGATAAGCTGGGAGTCACAAAAGACTATTACCTCGTCAGCTTCCATTGCTACTGTCAACTTTAATCCTACGATCAGTGCTTCATACTCTACTTCATTGTTTGAGGCTTTAAACCCCAAACGAATGGATTGTTTCAGCATCTGCCCATCTAGGGATACTAGCACTACTCCTATCCCCGCTCCTTGTCAATTTAAACTCCCATCAACAAACAGCCGGAAGGAGTTGCCGATGTACATATTGCATGGCCTGAGTTTCTCTTCTTTCCTCTATTTAGCTATCCCCAATTGGGTTTCTCCCTGTTCACCTGGACCTCAGCTTAACGGAGCCCGATGTATGATGGCACCTGGTGTGAACTTGGCCACGAAGTCAGCCAAAACTGGGCCTTTGATTGCTTTTTTGGGTCTGAATTCCAGGTCATATTGGCCCCACACCACTGCCCATTTGGCTATTCTGCTTGCAGATCTCCCTGCTGCAACAGGGACTTCAAGGGATGCTCAATTAACACCACAATTTTGTGGGCTTGAAAGTAATGATTCAGCTTCTTGGAAGCCATTACTAAAGCCAATGTTAGCTTCTCCAAGGGTAGGTATCTGGTCTCTGCATCTGCTAGGGTTTTACTCACGTAGTAAACTGCCCTTTACTCTCCCTTTTCTTCTCTGATGACCACTGCACTCACTTCATGCTTTGAAACTGCCAAGTATAAGAACAGCTCCTTTCCAGGTACTAGATTTGAGAGGACTGGAGATGTGGTCAAATACTTCTTCAAGTCGGCCAAGGCGACTTCGCACTCTTCTATCCATAAGAAGTCTGTGGCTTTCTTCACTAAGTTGAAGAAAGGTTTACATTTGTCAGAACTTCTGCTGATGAATCTGTTTAGGGCAGTAGCCCTTCCAGTCAGTATCTGCACTTGTTTTGCCGACGTTGGGCTCTTCAATTCTAAGATGGCCTTGATCTGATCCGGGCTAGCCTCAGTGCCCCTTCTAGTAACCAAATATCCCAAGAACTTACCAGACCCAACTCCAAATGCGCACTTCGATGCATTGAGTCAGAGCCGATATGTTCTAAGGATGTCAAAAACTGCCTTCAAGTCTTCCAGATGATCCTCAGGTTCCTTGGTCTTCACGACCATGTCATCCATGTATACCTCTACTGTTCTGCCTATTAGATGCCTGAACATCTTGGTCACCAATCTCTGGTAAGTTGTTCCTACATTTTTTAACCCAAACGGCATCACTTTGTAGCAATACAGCCCTTTTGGGGTGATAAATGCAGTCTTTTCCTCATCTAGAGGGTACATAGCTATCTGATGGTACCCCCTGTATGCATCCAGGAAGCTCATCCTTCCATGCCCTGAAGTGGCATCCACCAATTGATCAATCTTGGGGAGTGGGAAACTGTCTTTGGGACAAGCCTTGTTCAGGCTGGTAAAGTCCACACAGACCCTCCACTTTCCATTCTTTTTCTTCACGACGACCGTGTTTGATAGCCATATTAGGTAGTTCACCTCTCGAATGGCCTTGGCCTCCAGAAGCTTTTAGGCCGTTCTTAAAAGACATGACCGCCACCTCTTAGTTGCATCCTGGTATCCGATTGAATACCTCATAGTACCTCTTGGCGTAGGCCCTAAGGCTTTCATCCTTGCTAATTCTCAGAGCCATCAGGGAGTCCACCCTTAATGGCTGTAACTTGTTTGTCACAAACCTGGCCACGAACATCTGGGCTAGGCCTTCCCAGGTTTTCACAGTTCCTTTCGGCAACTTGTGAAACCAGTCCGATGTAATTTCCCCGAAGGACAATGGAAACACCTTGCAGAGCAATGGCTCGTTCTCGGTGTATAGTGCCATCGAGTTCAGGTACAAGCCAACGTGAAAGTTGGGGTCTGCCTTACCGTCGTATATCTGGAATCTTGGCATGCTGAACCTTTTCGGGGCCTTAAATTTGTCCAACTCTACCAAAAACAGCGTCCTCGACTTGACAGGAGAGGTTACCTCAGCATTTTGTTGCTTCCTCTAGAGATAATCCCTCAGATCCTCCTTGGTCCACCCAGGAGCTCGGCTATCTCCGGATTTCATCCTTTTCGGTGTGCTGTTTCCAGTGTCATTGTGGGTCCTCTTGGACCTCTCACCATTAGTTGCGTCGAAACAAAGTTCCTTTCCCTGAACATGCCGATGTTCTTTGGGGTCAGCTTCTTTGTTACGATGCGTCCTCCATGAATCTCCCTTCATTGACTCTCTTCGCCCGACCTCCCTTGAAGGCCGGTGAGAGTGTTCCTCAGTCCTGGTATACTGGAGGCCTACAGGGACTGTTTTCTGCCCTCCCTTCTGGGCATTGTTCTTAACCGCTGGAATCGGCGTGTCTTGCAGCGGGAACGGTAGCTGCATGACGTTGTTCTGCATTATAAAATTGACAACCGTTTGCAGGTCTGCCAATTTGTTCGCCATTCCCTTCATCTCTTCGTCCCTCCGCAGGCATCTATATTTCCATACCTGGAGGTTGTCCTCGTTATAATACTCGCTTCGGTCTGATTTCTTTGGTACGTCACCTTCTTTGCGGACGTCTTTCTCTCCGAGACCCTGATCCCGAGTTTCTTCGTTGCAATTATCTTGCTCGACGTCAAGGTCAACATATTTACCACTCCCAGTAGGGATGTCATTCCCAACCTTTTCTTTCCGTCCGTCATTGGCCATCTATTCTTCTTTCGTTCCCACAAACAGCGCTAAATTATGTGTGTCAATTTCCGACCACAATGCCAAACATGTATTCAGTTGGAGAACACTGACAGAATATATTAAGCCCAAACGACCTGCCAACAAAAAGAAAAGATTTCGGCGGTGGTTCGTCCACCTGGAAACACTCCAACGATCAAGTTAGTTATCTCTCAAAGACAGCAAAAGTGTTTAACTCATTGTTCAGAATACAAAAAGCGTACCTTAGACCCACAAGGGTGCCTTATCTTTATAACCAACACTGACCTGATCCCTGTAGAAGCCTAGTTTCAATAGACTCTGGCTCAATGTCCATCCAGGACTCTCAAATAGATAAAGATAAACTCCCTAAGAGCTTTATCCTTATCCTGGTTGAAGTCCCCCCTCATTCTAGAATTCTTATAACTTATCCGCTCATCTCAGATTCCGGTATCTTTGCAAATAACTTCGGCCTAGCTGAGATTATCTCGGCGTCATGACCAGGACACGTGGCACCTCGGCTAGCACTTCGGTGCCACCACGGCCGGCACTTCGGTGACACCTCGGCCACGTGTTGTCATTCAAAAATGATGTCCCCACAGCATATATAATAATATAAATTGACAATCATAGTATAAATAAACGATATATAAAAATTAAGGTTTTTAAAAAATGTCTCGTGGGCTATTAATTCGGAATTATGTACTAAGTTGATCATGTGGTGTCTCGCTCCAAATCACATATTATACTTCATAAAGAGAACAAATTTTGATGAAAATGATTTGATTGTCATTATTTGAGTATTATTATGTAAATGATTCATTATTTAGGCGTTATGTGCTTAGGAAAAACAATCATAACGCATCATCTGTGAGTGACTGCAAATGTTTGCAAAATATCAGTAGCTAACCTTAGAAGTTGTGTGCTTTCATAAATTCGTATCACCTTATTCTTAACTTCACGATACATCCCTCTAATTTTGAAACTCTAATTGAGTTCTAATAATGTGACAAGGAATAAAAAAAAATTGAAAAAAAAAAAGCATATTACAGTGGGACCCACCCCATTAGAATTCATTAGAACTCCTTTATTAGAGCTCCCAATCACTTTTCTTTGGTAGACCTGCGCGTCACCTTTGAGCCATAAAATGCAACCCCATTACAAAGTCAAGTTCTTTTCTTTTTTTTATATAAAAAAAAAATAATGGTCACACAACCGACATTAAAAACAACTCCCAATACTAGAAATGTGAAAAAAAAAAAAGCCTATTTTCAAACAACATGCTCAAATATTATTTTATTTTTTATTTCTATTTTAAATAGAGAAAGGTATTCAAAAGTCCAATTTAGGAAGTCTATAAGGTATTAGGTCCTATGAGTATTTTTCTTTGATGATAAATCCATTCTTTGTGATATATTATGGTGAGAAGCACATTTTAATATTTTACAGGATATTTTGTTTCTAATTTTACCCATTAATTTGTCTATTGACTTTTTTTTTATTATCTATTTAAATTTATATCTATCTATTCAAATTATTTTCTATCTGTTCAAATTTATACCTAACCGTTCAAATTATTCTTCTATCTATTCATTTTTTTATCTGTTCACTTTTTATCTCAACATGTCTGTTTAATTTTTGAACAAATATGAGCCTTTTGGAGAAAGGGGAGAGTGATATATTCGATTATTTTGTCCTTATCTATTGAAATTCAAACTTAGTTTCCCCCATCTGTTGAATTTCACAAGCTTATTTTTTTTCCTATCTGTTTATTTGTTTTATCTGTTAAATTGTGGCATATATACATAGAGAGATTGATCTGTTCAAAAAAATTATCTGTTCAAATCAAATTCTCATATAGAGAGAAATAAGATAGAAGAGCGTAATCTGTTGAAACACACCAAGCCACTATCTGTTCAAATCTTTTTCTCTTTCTCTCACTTATTCTCTCTCTCTATCTATTGAAATTTTCCACCACCAACACTCAAACATAATCCAATACATGCACGCACACATATATCTGTTCATTTTTTTATGTTTATCTGTTTATTCACCAAAATGGATGGTCTCTCCTCTACATTTTCTCTCTCTTTTTCAAATTCTCATATAGAGAGAGAGGTCATATTTGTCCCCAAAAAAAATTGTTTTATTTCATCATCATCAACAACTAAAAAAAAAAAAGAGATATGGATACTAAAAACACAAATCTGGATACTTGTATCCAAATCAAATGTATCCAAATATGGATTGAACAATTTCAAATCCAAAATACCAAAAAAAAAATAATAATAAAAAAAAGAAGAAAAAAACAATAAACATATCAAATGTGTATATATATACAATATAATCAAAGATCTTATTCTTTTCTCACCGATTCATGCAACTCAAATGATCAAAGAACAAGAGGAGAGAAAGATAACTCAGGACCAATGACTTGGTTGTAAGAAAGCAACTTACGAAATTAAAGGATGTAACTTAGGACTTTGATTTGTGCCTGGGGTTTCTCTCCTAGAATCCTTCTTAGATATACTTACTTCTGATGTATTGTTAGCTTAGGGAATGCCCTAGCTTTTTGTTGTTGTTTGTGTTTGTGCTTTATAAATTTTTTCACATTTCAACAAAAAAAAAAAAACAACTTATGATGATCATCATCATCATCGTCTACATCCTTCGACATATCAAGCCATTCATCAATGGTGTTGACACAATAGGCTACATTCTTCCTCTACAAATTATCACAAATCCAAAATCAGAATTTAAAAAAAATAAATAAATTGTCAAGCTAGTGAATCTCTCAAGATGTACACACACACACACACAGACCTTGAAAAAATTGTAGCTATAAGGCTTGAGGAAGTCTATAATGGCATGAATCCATTCTAAGATCTGGATATGCCTCACAATCTAAGGAGGTTGATGTCGACGGTGGATTCCTACTGTATCGCCGCCTGTACACCTCGAAAATCAAATCTATCACTCTTGCATTGTCAATTTCTTGGTGTGAATGAAGTCGATGTTGAAGGCCGTCCCTCTTATTCTCTCGGCTAGATCTGAGCAAAGAGAAGGAAGACGAAGACTCAAAGAGGAAGAAAATTCAAGATCAGCGGCGACGGAGGTAGTGATGTGTCATGACCTGAATCATAATCAGCCAGTAATCATGACATTACCTATGGCCCCAAACATAAATCCATTAAAAATTAATAATATGGGGCCAAATACGGAAGCAAAACTTTAAATTTTGTCCAATGAGTTCTGGATACATGGCATAACAAAAACTTTTATCATGTATATAATAACTCAAACTAGACAGTCATTTCGAATATATATATACATACGTCCAGGATCATTCAAAAACAGTCTTAACAAAAACTAAGGTTATATACAAATTTGGTCACACATGACCACAAAAGAAACAAAAGGAAAATCAAAAGTAAAACCTCTTGCGTGAGGTGGCCTTGGTTGACTCCACATAAGCTTGGTTCTCTCACAAGATCACTAGGGCTGTGGCTGTGGCTGGACATCCCACTGCTCATCTACATACATATCGATAAAAAGTAAGCTAACACCCAGTGAATAATACCAGAATAAAGGGGTTAATGAATGATTTTCACATTTAAATTAATACATATGGAACGTAATTCCCATTCATAACGTAGCTAAGCAAATCATAACGCAACGACATCGAGTCCAATCCATTATACTTAGAACATGTCGAAAGGACAAAACAACCTTTGGGTCCAAACATTTTTCATAACTGATCATAATATATGTACTAAACAACCTCGGGTCCAACATTTCCATATTCTTGTTCATGCGCATATTCAAATTCCAAATCATGTTCACATTTAACGGATCCATACACAAATGACCATCCAGTCCTTCACATTACATATACAAAACGACCTTAGGTTCATCATTTCCAAATTCATATTCACGCGTGCATTTATAATCATGATCATGTTCACATTCGTATTCATATTCAAAATGACCTTTGGTCTAATCAATTCCTTGTTCAAAATGACCTTTGGTTCATTTAACAATCATACAAAACGACCTTTGGTCCAATTCATATGTAGGATGACCTTAGGTCTATCTTGTCAAATATTCTAAACAGCCTTAGGTCCATTCTGTGTCCTTGTCAAATATACCATACGACCTTGGGCTCATTTCATATTCTCGTCAAACATACTGAACAACCTTAGGCCCATTGTGTATTCATACAAAACGACCTTTGGTCCAATCTTATAATTTCGTTCTTATGAATCACGTTTCAAGTCTTTTACGAATCAGACAGGTAATACTCATTCATAATACAAATTCACGAGTTCGAAAAACTTACGACATAAGTAGTATTTAGAAAATAACATACATAAAAATATCTTTACTAAGATATTACTCACAATGTTCAGTTGGTTAATTCGTCCTCAGAATTTACCCTGCACAATTCATAACACATACAGAAATTAGGTCACAATACAATTCAATCTGTTCCTTAATTCATTTATCTTTTTTAGGCTTCTTTTTAACTCTTTAATTCTTTTAGGATGCTTAATTTGTGCCTAAGAATGCTCAGAAATGAAAAAGAACGGAAATCAGAACATAATACAACTTTTCAAAGGTTCTTGAAACAGGGTACTTCGCTCGAGCGAACCCTTCAGTTTGCAAAAGTACTGGATGCTCTCATTTTACGCTCGAGCTAACTTCTTGGTTGCTTGAGCCAAGTCTTAAAATAAAGGGTGGTCGCTCAAGCCAACCCCCAATGTTTGTAAAACTACTGGGAGCTCGAAATGTATGCTCGAGCGACAATTCCATCACTCGAGCGAACTGCTCGAATTCTGGAATTTCTAGAATGTTGTTTTGAGTTTCAAACAGACATTCAAGGTTTCAAATTCGTGCATGACTCTCTCAAGCATGCAAGAACACTCCTAAATACATATATTTGAAGTTGGATTCAACCCATTGTTCAAAATTCCATGAATTCATCAAAATTTAAACCATAAACTTCATGTATGTGAACCATTTTTCAAATCTTGCATCTATAAACTTTTAAACTTAGAATTGGACTCTAAAACATGATAGTTCATGCATGCATGTAAGATATAATTTCCAATTCATCATAATTTACAAGGTTTATGCTCAAAATTGAATAATCAAAACAAATTCATGCATGCATGTCCAAATTAATCACAATTCCTACAATCTTTGCTCCATTCACATACTTAACTACACATTCTTCTTGAAGTCACATTTATATGACTTAAGTTCATGAATTTAGAGTTCAATCACTTATTTAGAGCCTTTAATCCCTCCAAATTAAGCTAGTTCTTGAGCTTAGCTCTTCAAATCTCCAATTCACCAAGTATATCTCCCAAGTTGAGTATTTTCTGTCTCTAATGCTCACTTCCCCCCCTCTCTCTCTCTCTCTCTCTCTCTCTCTATGGTGTATAACTTCAGAATTTTGAGCTCAAGAATGAGTTTAATTACAAGTAGAACATATATATATGCTTGACTAATCAAGATGGCTAATCAAGGTTTAGTGCTAATTAATTAGGCTCACTTAAATTAAATTAATCTAATTATTTTAATCCGAATTAATTTTTAATCAAATTTCACCGTAAACTCTAAAAATTATACTACTTTCAAAATACAGAATACCAAACAAATTTATCTACAATGGACAGATATAAATTCAAAAATGCATATAATCACATACTTAGCATCCAAATTCATATTAAGCATATAATCACAATTTTAATTAAAGATCAACAGCATAACACAGAACGGGGTTGTCACATGGTGTCAGTGGCGACAGAAGTAAAGAGAAGAGAGGAGAGAGAGAGAGAGAGAGAGAGGGGAGAGAGAAGAGAGATAAATGAGGAAAGAAAGTATGAATGAAGTAGGTGCCGGCTAGATTTGAGCAAAAGAAGAGGAAAATGAAGCCTCAAAGAAAAAGAAGAGTCGAGATCAGCGACGACAGAGGTGGTGGTGTCAGCAGTGACGGAGGTAAAGATGAGAGACAAGAGAGAGAAAGAGAGACAGAGAGAGAGAGACGATTGGTTTGTTTAGGGTTTAGTTTGGAAACTAAAATATATATATATATATATATACATATGGGTATTTTGGTCATTTCATATAGGCATATCCTTATGGACAAGGTATTTTGAGTGTGAACTTTTGACTAAACAAAATTTGAATTTGAATTTATAGACCAAATGCACTTTTAAATATATATATATATATTTTTTTTTTTTTTTGATCGTCAAAAAGAAACTTTATTGATGTAGAAATCAAAAACAAAGAACATCAAAAAAGAAAAGGGAAGTACAAAAGTATCATAATGAGCTAAATCATCCCAACAAGGTTGGCACCAAATAGCTCATCCAATCATTTACTAGCACCCCCAAAGTTGGTGAGAAACCAACGAGAAAACATACCAACAACCACTGTTCAGCAAGCAGACATAGGCAACATACCACAAGCAACATACCACAAGCATAACAGACCACACTAGCAGCGCCTAGCAGACCAACATATCAGATCCCTACCCAAGCATATCAGTCCAGCATCAACCATGTAGCCTGGCACAACCATGCAGCCTAAGCATCAGACCATCATCAACCAACAAGATTTGCAGCTTTAGTATAGCTGAACAGCCAAGAAGCAAACCACCTAAGCATATCAGTCCAGCACCAACCATGCCAATGCCAATGCTGATTCAGACACCATATCAGACCACTACAAAATGGACCAACATAAACAGACCACTAGACCATCACAGAGCACACCATCATAACAGACAACAAAATACACCAAAGGCCCTTACATCAGCAACCATGCTCATTCCACCCTCAACCATCTACACAACTTTCAAAGGACACTGCTCCCATATGAATAAGTCAACCAATTAAACAAACTGACATATGTATAGCTCAACCCCTATTCCTAACGCAATATTGAACCTGCAGTAGTATATAAGATTAAAAGCTTGATATGTTTCAATTAACTTGAGCCCCTTAAAAAACAAAAACAAAAAATTGAAACTATCATGTTGATGCCCATTTAATCATGTGGGAACAACATGCAAATAAAAAGTGAAAAAAATTACAAACACATAAGAGTGCAAGTATGTCTGTGGTGAGATGCAAATGAATGGATGTGAGGGTGCAACTCGTGTTAATAATTTTTTTCCCCCTTCTTTCACCTGTAGTTCCCCCTTTAATCATCAAAAAAATAAATAATTTGGTCAAAAATAATTTTTGAGTTCTCAATTTCGTATTTTCTTATTCTTAGTAAAATTTGTAAATATTTTGGTCAATTTTTTATATTATTTTAGATGCATCTAACTAGATGTATTAAAAGTAAAATATTTATAAACAAATCTATTTTAAAAATGGGTAAATTATCAATAGATCTTAATAATTGGATTTAATTCTTATCAAATCCTATTGAAAATAAATCCTAATAAATCCTAATAAAATAATTTTCTAACTAGATGTATTATTATGATGTTTATATATGTCGTTAAAACTTACAATTAGTGATATTTTTCTATGACAAATTTTTTAAACTGTCACTGAAAATTGAAAATTAGTAACATTTTTTGTGACTATTTTTAAATTGTCACTAAAACTTATAATTAGTGACATTTTTTGTAACAAAATTTTAAATTATCGCTAAAAAATAACAATTAGTGACGTTTTTTAATAGTGTTTAATGAAAAACGTCATTAATTATCGTAGAACCTATTAGATAATAAATCTACTTATTAGGACCTACACATAAGTCCCCCAAAAAAATTAATAAACATCAACAAAACAAAAATATACTAATTTTTTTAGTATTTAGTGAATTTTAAAAAATAATCATAAATTTCATTATTTTTAATAAAAATTTTCTTCAAAAGATTCCATTATATTCCTTTTTCTCTCAGGGAGATATTATCAAATAACAAAAAAAAACACTTAAGATTTGACTCTTATAACAAAATAAATCTTAAATTTTTTATTTTATCAATTTAAATTCTAATTTTTTAATATTTTCAATAAACTATTTGCCTATTTTTATTAATTAAAATTAACAATATATATATATATATATATTTTAACCATTAAACTCAACAAGAAAATATATATTTTTTAGACATTATGTACAACATTGATTTTAATAGCTAAAATACCTTTTTGCCATCAATTTATTTAACAAAAACAAACAAATAGTTTAGATTAAAAACAAATTAAAGATTAGTTTAAATTAACACAATTAAAGATTCAATGTTTATTTTGTTACAGATGCCGAACTTCAGGATTTTTTTTTATGTAATTTTCCCCTTTCTCTGTCCTCTATTTTTTATTTTCCTTTTTCCTTTTTCCTTAATAAAGCCGGTAAATTTAACTACCAATTCCATGCTAGCAGATGGCAAAACACTAGTGCTAATTTAAGTTTGTGCTTTTCATCACAGATAAAAGATCATGATCAAAAAAAGATGAATTATGCTTCTCTACTATATTAAAAATATATACAAATATGAGAAACAAGAGATTGTATAGCATGCATATTAACCCCCACCCAATAGAACTACAATGAGATACTGAAAGACTCCTTCCCTATCTGCAATCGTGAAACTGCATTTATATGATCCTCAATGCAGAGATTGATTATCCATGCTAATTGCCACGACAGATTGAATCATCCTTTTGAATAGCTACATAATTCACGGGTATCACAGTACCAACCTTACCACTGTCTCTCCGTTCCTTTCCACCTGAGATTCTATGGCGGGCTGAAGGAGTCCCCACACGACGGCCAATGGGAGTGTTAGCATTAGTGCTCTGAACAAGAGCCTTTTTAATTGTGGGCCTCGAACCATATATTGCCTCTTGTTCTGTTGCAAACTGTTCTTGCAGCCGTTTCTGCTCCTGTGAAGTTCAACCCAAAGAAAATGCATACATAAATAACTAATTAATGTTATTAACAAAGCTTTAAGTGCCTCTGCAGAGTAAACAATGAATGAAAGAATGGCCAGCAATGCTACACACAGGAACACATGCATATTCATGGTCAACTTCATTAGATGAAAATCAATATACCAACTTTGAAGAACTGTCAAATGGTCAATAAGAATGGAACCATTAGCAAATCAAAACCTAAGAACAGATGATCTTTAGCCACAGTACCTGAGAACCTAAGATGGGCTCTAAGAAGAGGAAAACGAAAATCGATAAATAGTTTATCTATAAGCATACCCGAGATCTACGTTTCTCCTCTTCTTTCTCCTGCCGTAGCACAATATACTCTTCCAACATATGCAATAATGGAGCCTGAAATCAACAAGCAGTCGAAGATTTGAAGCTGTCTTAAACTAAATTCAATATTTGATCAAACAAGTATTAAGTTGCACGTTCACCTTTTCATATAGAAATGGTATTCCTTTCTCTATCTCCCAGGCTTTTATTTTTGCAGTTAAATTCTCAACAAGAGCTACACAAAAATGGTTTTCTCAAGTCAATAAATGATTATTGAATTATTTAAAGAAACAAAAAATTCTTCAATACAGTAAAAAAAACATGGCAGAAAGGCATACGCCAATTCAGCCCATCAAACTCAGCTCTAACAAATACACGAATCATAAGTGAATTAAACCAAATAGAGAACACCACAGTAAATACGATTTTTTCAATTGATATAGTAAGCTTGATGTATTGTGTTGTATGAGTCTGTCTGATAGGGAATCAAGAAGAGAGAGAGAGAGAGAGAGAGAGAGAGAGAGAGAGAGAGGAACCCTAAGGTTCTAGAGAGGATATCTCTAATCAATCGATATCATATATCAAAGTTAGTTACAATTGATCTCTAATTCACTAGATGCATGCTACCCACTAACCATCCATCATATGTTAGGCACATGTCCTATATCACTGTCTTTTTCTCCTTGTTTGGCAAGTTACACACACAACACAGGGCTTTCAGTGTACAAAAGCATTTTGTTGCCAATGCTTAACTTCCATATATCAAGAAAAATTCCAGAATATATATTAGTCTGTATATTAGTAAAATTATAGAAATGCATATAGAGATTAGTATCCAACTAGAAAGTGAAAGATTGGGTCTAAGATCCTAAGCTTATAGAAGGCAGATGGAAAAGTTACCTTTGGCGTAACTCCTTGGATGTTATGTAAGGAGCTCAGGAGAAAGAGAAGAATGAGGCCCAAAAATAATAACTTGAGAGAAACAATGGTAAAGACAGTTCAATATTTCATCTTCTCAGTAATTAACCTATGTTCCTTTCTCAAAATTATACAAACTTGCTCAATGGAGGTCACAAAAATTAAAAGTTTTGTAAATTGCGCAGATGGTTCACCTCATTTCCCCCTAGCAGGCACCAACACTAAATCAGAATTACATCCAGGTAAAATTGTACCATGTAGAAGCAACATAAAGATTTAAATCCCCATGATTTGATTTCAATTCTCAAAAGCCACAACTCAATTCCTTTTCCAACTGTGAAGTTGAATATTTCTAGGGAAAGCTTTACCTTGTTTCAACTTCTGGAGATAATATGCTAGATGTGTCTACTCTCATATGAATGAGTACAAATGGTGTTGCGGACAAAAGCACTGCTACATGCTTAAGAGACTATCATTCCCACTGATAGGTTCAGCCTGGGTTGGACAATAAGACTGTAGTAACAGAAAGAGATTCTGAAAGAGAAGAAAAATGCATTTTCCAGTGTCCTAAATTCAATTATGAGAGAGCAAAGGGCAAGTACACCAACCCCACCCTGCAGTGCCTTAGGGAGGATTTATAAATCAATACAGAAACAAGATCGTTAGCACCAGCACTTGAAATATATATATATATCATTTGCCCTTCATCATTGCAAGGGATTTTAGACCAAATTCACTCCTCAGCTGATTATCCTCCATTTTCAATTTGGCTAAAGATTCAAATGCTTCACTTCTTTGAAGTTTTTTTTTTTTTTTTTTCTTCCTGCTCAACCAAACAGCACAACCACCAAAACTAAATAAAACTATAAACAATGATCCAAATGTACCACTCTTTGATCCCCATAAGTTTATTGGGAGTGCAAATGTGCCATTCAAAATAAAAGATCTTGCATTGACCATGGCTCACAAGAAACTTAATACTAATGAAATGATTCAGAAAAGAAAACCAAATTGCTATTTATATCTGCAATAGTGTGTCATGTGTAAAAGGGACAAGGAGAGTAATGATCACTTATTTTTTCATTGTCCTGTGGCATCGACACTAGGGTGGAGAGTGCTAGATTTTGCGAAGGTATATGGGGTGGTACCTTCTTGTGTATAGTTTTGCTTTGAATTTATGAGCATTGGTTCTAATATGAAGGCACAGGTTCTTTGGAGATGTGTAATTTGAGTGGCGCTTTGAATGATATTTGTTGGAGAGGAACTTAAGAATCTTTGAGGAAAAATCAAATATATGATAGCTTATGGGATAAAATTTGCTATTTGGCTTCCTTTTGGGCTTCGATATCTCCTAGTTTCCAAGGAATTCCTTTATTTTTTATTACTAGAGATTGGATAGCCATATGTGATGTATAATTTATTGGTTTCACTCTTGTCCTTTTGGTGGACTTCTTGTCCTCCACTCACGTTTTGTAACTCTCTTCTCTTTTTCAATAATGAAATATTCTCTTTGTTGATTATCACAAAAAAAAATAAAAAAAATAAAAAAATAAAAAGAAGAAGAAGAAATAAAAGTCTACTTGCCCCTTACTCGAGTCCATATTTTTATTAAAGAGTCGTTGGCAAATTCATTCCAAATATTGAGTCCATATTTTTATTATTGTCTTAATCGAGTCTCAAGCATGTTCCACATTAAAAATTCATGATAGAACACTTCAGCTACAAACTTTAATTCGACAAACAAACTCTATTCCTTTGTGAAGGTAAAATTCATGCATAACATTAACATCATTTAGAGAGTTTTATAGAGGTTATTCTATCCAGGCTTGTTCATAATGAGTTCATGACCTTAGATTATTTAGTTTTCAACCATAGGAAAAATTAACTAAAGGGCTTGATACAAATGAATGATGGTTACATTCTTACATGGTATTTTGGTGACCAAAATCCTTGCCTTCTCAGCGCGTTTCAAATTTTTATGTGCTCCTCTGCCAGCAATATACCTATTTTCATCCTACAAAAATGAGACACAAGTAATAATTCAACAGTAGAAAGATATCCAACAAAACAATCTTCTAAAAACAAAATCCAAAATGCACTAATTAACAGAATTGATAAAGAAAATGCCATTGAACTTCCATCAAACAAAACGTTAACCAGTACAGAAAACTCAAGTATTTTAATCAGTTGGGTCAAATAAGATATCAAAATAAATAAAGTATTAAAATGATGTTTCTTTTAACATATTAGCTCATCAGAACACAACCATTCTAAATTTTCTGATTTATTGGCTAAAATGTAAATCAACTATCAGTATGCAGATAGTTTAAACCAAGTTTTTTTTTAACATATCAACTCGTTAAAATACTTACGCTTGGTAACATCATGGTTGACTATTAGAGTGAACTATATCGAATTGTATCCATGGTCTACTATATTCAAAGGATATTAACAAAATAGTACCATCTGTAGAAAACAAGATACAACCACTGAATGCCTTTTAAGTACTATAAATTTCAATGATGAGGAAAAGGCTTTAGGTTTAACAAAGAAGTTACATCAATTCCAAATCACAAGTATAGATGCAAAATGTAATGCAATTTCAAATGGTCCTACAGAAGATGTTGCCTCATATTTTACACAGCATAGTATACATAATAGTGTAACAACATACATGGCAATTAATGTGTTTCAAATCCTTCAATTATCTTAATGCAAATCGAATTTATTACAAAGGAAAATTTTACTTTGCCCCCTTGTGGTTTGGCCCATGTGCAATTTACCCCCTATCATTTGGAAATAAGCACATAACCCACTTGTGGTTTGTGGACTAAGTGCACCATCCCATTAACAGTTTAAGAAAAAAGACTAAAATAACCTCGTACATAAGTAACCTCATTGCAAATCACAGACATCTTCATCATTTTTTTGGGAGAGGCAAAATTCACTTTAACCCCTTGTGTTTTACTCTCTGTGATTTACCCCCGTGACATTTGGAAATGAGCACATTAACCCCTTATATATTGGCACGTGTTTCACAGTTGCTGTTAACTTGGACAGAATGTTTGATGGTGCACTTTAGTCCACATACTATAAGAGCGTTACATGCTTATTTCCAAAACAATAGGAGAATAAACCACACGTGCCAAACCACAAGGGGGTGAAGTGAGGTTTTCCCTTAATATAAAATAGAAATGTAAAAGGGATTACTACTTCACTACATTTGTTGTGGAATAGGAAGAAGTGGAAGGACTGCATCATGATATCTTTTAGGAAAATAAAGCATCTTAATTCTACAACATAAGTGTGAGTGGCTCTGTATCTTGGCCCATGCCAATCTAAAAAAGGACCTGCTGATGTTTAAACTAAAATATGACACCAAATATATTGCCTGAAAATGGACTGGTTGATATCAGATAAGTTTCAAGGAACATACCAATAGACAAAATAAAAATAAGAATGCTTTAATCATATTTTGAGTAACTACAATAGTTTTGGCGAAGTTCATAATCAATGAAAAACAAGTACTCGTCCACTCTTGGATTGAATGCTTATAACATGATGATACATGAAAACATTTTCATCTCTAGGCATGTCTAATAGTGTAAAACTTAGGTTAAGATTAGTTTTTAGGGGATAACATTTCCCCTACTCTGGGGCCTTTGTTGAGGTGTGTCAGGTCTTGGACGTAAGTTTGATAGCCAATAAGGTGGTGGAGGAATATCAAAGTTTGAAGGAAGGTATCACAGACATGCTCTATATTTATCAGCTCAGATCAATGATGTCCACATTCCTTGCTCAGTTAAACTCCACTGAGAACTCTGATCGCAGCTAGAATTCCTAGGCGAAGTATACCATCTGCTATTCAGATTCCAAGATTTGACAATAGCATCAAGTTCACCCTCAGACATATTAAGCTTAATCTTAAGGTTAGTACAATTTGATCTTCAACTCTATTTCACATCATGGATGTCAGCTACCACATCATGGCGTCATAAGCACTGCATTGTTCCCTCCACATTCCATTTGAGTGTTAGGAACTTAGGGGCCACCTAATGGAAAAATCATCAAAATTACTGCTAAGCTGGACAGAAGTTCCTTTTGCAGAAATGAATTCTATAATGTATTTGCTCCTGATGGAAAAGATGACACTGCTAGGCCAGTTCGTACACCACTGTGATGTAGGACGAGTAGAGAGTACTTTCCTAGAAGTAGTGAGCCGGGATAAATATACTGGTAGCAGCAACCACAGGCTTATAGAGCTGGATTTAGTGGGATTTTGTGGCTGCAAAAAGTATTAAAATTATAGGAGTTTAAGAGTTTGTAAAAAGGTAGAATTTTGGGAATGAAAACACAAGTGTTTAGAGGCTGTTGGGTGGCTGTTCTAAGCACTATGAACAGTGTCTTGAATACTTTTGCAGGTTAGCTGCAATCCCGACTTGCAGCCACACACTAGCAGTGTGCAGGCCCCACTTTATTGGAGCTACAAAAATTATTTTGACTTATTTTGCCCACACTCATGCATTAAATCAATTATAAATTGCACTTTTATTGAAAAATAGTTAATTTCAAATGTTTATAAAAAAATTGGCAATTAAAAATTTGTTAAATGCATGAATGGTCACCTAACTTAATTTTGAAAATAATATTTTGGTTAAAGTTGAAACATTTTAAAAACTCAGGTTTATTTTTTAATATTAATTCAGTGTCTGTTGAAGTTTTAAGAGCATAAGTTTTAAGAGCATCATTGTATTAGAAATGTCACTGTTTCATCATTGGAAAACACCCGGGGATGCCGAAGTCCTAGGACTGGTCAAAATGGGTTGTCTACAGTAGTCATTGTCACAATTGAAACCTACAAAAAAAGGGTAAAATCCATCTTTCCACTAATAGCGACCATCTTTTCTGCTGTTTTCACTGTCCATCTACACCTTTAAAGCACTCTGGACATCTGACTTCACAGATTTACTCTTTTTTTATATAAAGAGAGCTCCTCTCCTCCATTAAGGCATGTTCGTGGAAAAAACACAAAAGTTACACAAAAACTAGATGCTAAAACCAGCTATATTTACTCCTAAGCATACCTAAAGGCTTTAGTTCCTTCCCTGTATTTACTTCCCACCCTAGCTAGCTTCCAAGCCTCTCTTTTAAGCCCAAATGTAGCTCTTACATTCAATTTTCTTCTTTGCAACCACACTACCACTCTCCACCAATAACTCCAATTGTATAACAGCCCCCATCTCGACTAATTTACGTTAGTTTTTCCTTCAATCAACGATTTTTAGTAAAAACCAGTATATTATTACTCATGCGGGATTTAAGAGTTCGAAAGGTTCATATACACTGTTGGTCTTGTTTCCTAACAGCTGAACTTTTGTGACAAATGGTGATCTAATATGGAATCAAAGCTCAGGTTAGTTGAGGTCTTGGGTTCAAGTCTCTCTATTTGCATTTGGTTCCCATTTGCATTTTTTTCTTCTTTCATTTGCATTCTTTCCTCTCTGTATGTATAAAGAGAAATAGAGAATTGTATTATTGATTGATTTATATCTATTTGCATTTGGTTCCCATTTGCATTTTTTTCTTCTTTCATTTGCATTCTTTCCTCTCTGTATGGATATTTGCATCTCTACATGTAAGACATGGTTGCACGTGAGCTAAACTTTTAGGACAAGTAGTGATCTAAAACTGAGCTGTCTCTCTCTCTCTCTCTCTTCCCTACAGCTTGGTCCAGAAAAGTGGATTTCACAGCTTTTTTCAGTTCATTCAAACCTATTATAGCAGAAAACAACCCACTCATCAAGCCCAACGATACAACGAGCATGCCCTTGGGTCAGCACAATGTCTTGAGATTACAATTCAATGAACCTACATTTCCAAAGGACCCACATACAAAGTTGTACAAGCCGACAGCCCAAGCCCAAAAACCGTACCCTCACAAAAAATGTTCATGAAAAATGGAGTTTATTGTTCTCTTATCAGTTTAAAGCAAGAGAAATAAAAATAAAAATAAAAAAGTGAAAGGAAAACAACAATAATTCATAATTGCAAGAACACCACTACCACAACAATCTGGAAGAAAGTTCTGTATAATAATTCTGTTTTCCCTTGCATTTTCCTTCTACAATACTAAAATGTGGAAACTAAAGGGTAAAATGAACAAAAAGAATGGAGAATGGCAAACAAAACCAATATGCACCAAAGTGCATAATAGAAGTTTAACACCAAGATAACTTATTATACCACCAAAACAAAACAAAAAGAAACCAATCCACTATGAATAAAGCAACAAGTCATTTGGAAACAATTAAGCAACATGCCATTCATCTTGCCAACATAAAACCATTATTTTAGGAATAACACTAAACAAACTGTAACGGTGAAAATATACATGTGTAACCATTTGACAACCTGAAATGAAGACCAAGGCCTCATTTGGCAACTTTTAGTTTTATCCAAGGGGTCGCTATAAATTGTCACATCACTCTCTTTACTGTTTTGTACATCATTTCGTAAAAAGTCAAAGCCACTAAAATAGCCAATTCCCAAACGAGCCTTAAATGAGCCAAAATTTTGCAAAAAGAAATCTATCACCCATACATTAAACAGCAAACAAGACCATCAAGCACAAAACAATTCATATAATTTATAGATAAAATTACCCTTTCATATTCATCAAGCCAGTTCTCCTCCTCAGATGCATGTTTCCATTTCTCCACCTTGTCTAAAATATCCTTCCTGCTAAGAGCTTGCTCTTTAGCTTTCGCAATTTGATCATCCATGCTCAAAAGAAGATCAGACAGATCAACATTACCTGTACAGACATATAAAGACATAAAAACTACTTAAATTCTTTGTGCCTTCCAAAAGTCAAAAGGAGGGAGGTGGTAAACTACATCTTTGGGTGTTCTATGGACTATTTAGAGAGAATGTAATATGAAATTTTTTTAGGCTACTAAGAGCATGTTTGGTATTGTTTTCGTTTTCATTTCATGTTTCCTGTTCTATAAAACAGAAAAAAACAAGAACTGATATGGAAAACTTCGTTAGGAAAACATTTTTTTAACTGTTTGGTAAATTTTTTTAAATTGTTTTTGTACAAAAATGAAAATGATATGAACAGTGTTACTGAATCATGAAATGAATCGTGTATCGTTATAGAACTTCTATATATTGTGTATCATATCGTGTGTTGTAATTTGTAAGATACATAATTATATATGAATATAGATAAAAAAGAAATATGCATCTTTCTATAATATACAAATATATTGCAAGGATAAAGTACCAAACATGGAAAAATTATCTTTAAAATTACAAATTGATCAATAAGTGTCAGTTATAGTGATTGACGAAAAAAGCTGTTAATGGGACCAAAGTTGAAAAAGGTAAATTATTTAATTGTACAATACACGCTGAATCACGATACAATATGAAATCGTATGCTACGGAAACATATCTCACGATTCAAGAAACCAACAATACAAGTCTATGATTCATATCTTTTTTTCATATAATAAGATACGTATCAAAAAACGGGTATTTTTTAACATGTTTTGTTTCTGTTTGCAAATACACGAAAAACATAAACGGGAAACTTTCTCTGTGTAGTTTGAAAAAGTTTCCTCTTCTTACTCTATTGTTTAGGTTGAGAGAGAAGTTTCTTCTTGCTGTTTCTTCTTATATCTAATGATTTTGGCCTTTTTGTTCAGGGTCCTCCCCTTTAAGGCACACTTTGCTAATATACTCTTATTAAAAGGCATGAAAATATATATATTTTAAGAAAAAATCTTTGCACCAGTTTAGCCATTGAAGACAGCATATGCTAAGTATCATCTCCACACAGTTCTTATTTAGGGAAAAATATAAAATGAAAGATCAAAATTTTATTTTTAATCACCAAGTAGTTGCAGCAAGTGCAAGAAAGTAGACCTCAGAAATGTAAAGAGAAGAGGATAGCACACAAATGTCAATGCACACAGTAGGGCAAGGGAAAGTTGGAGAGACAATCAATGTTAAATGGACTCTTTTGAATTAAGTACCCACATTGGACACCCAAACAGTCGGAAAAGGGCATAAGATATATATCCACCACGTCAAGGTGAACTTATGCTAAGCGAGCAGGTCGAGCAAATTGATTTTTACAGCATAATTGACTTGAAACTCCCTTGCTAGGTTACTCACATCACATCACATATTTGCCTCAAATATTAGTTAAGTGCCCATGCCTTGGGCTCAAGAATTAGACAAATTTGATAGTTTGGTTTTGATCTATGAAACATGGATATAGAATATAGATACAAATACGGGATACAGAATCAATACAAGTATAAGTACGACCAGAATACAAAATACAGATACGAGAAAACCTAAACAATAGGATGAGTATGACTAGGATAAGTTCATTATTAAAAAATATATATAATTTAAAGTATTGTATTATACATAAGCTCAAAAAATAGTGGGAAACTAAGAAGCACAGACACAAACGTGCAAACACAACGACACAACAATTTTCAAAACATGCAGGACACAACATGAGGGTTACCCCGCAAAATGTATAGTTTTTTTATATTTATTATATGTTATATATAGATATAAATACTTCATTCAAAGATAATAAACAGATACATTGTAACTTAATTCCTAAAGTTTAACAAAGGTGGGATTAATAAGTAAAAATATACATCCTTTTCAATTATCATTGGATCCTAAATTATTTTATTGCAATGTGTTTCGTGTGTGCTTAAGCAATGGACATGTGTGTTGAAGTGTGTTCGAGTCTAAATGTTTTAAAAAAATAATAGGACATGTTTGGAGGTGTATCAAACAAGTGTTGCGAAGTGTCTGACGACCGATACAGACATGCCACCTGCTTGTATAAGTGTTCGTGCTTCTTGGGTGAGAAAAAACCATTATTTCGGAATTAGGTATTAGTTTAAGAGCCTGCAGTCAAATTACTTTTTAAATTTCAGCAGGTCCTATAAAAATATCTTTCAATATCAAATCTAAATTATTTATATTGTCAATCTGTTATTCCTTTCCACACTTAAAGTGTTATATGCAGAAGTATTGTGCACATGTTTTACTCACTTAATTGTTGAAATTCAATTTTAATACCATTATTTTTTTTATTTATCCTTGCCATAAAATAGGGATACAAATATGGGACACATCACATGTATGACACATTAATATATGTCAATTCAATAAATTAAAAGTAATGTACTGCTTTAATCTCACTATTTTCTTCTTCTCTAAGAAATAAGAAAAATACTGAAAAACTATTCTTGCATTCTAAAAAGCACGGACACTTCTAAGAAGGTATATTCGTGTCGTATTTGTGTCAGATAGACACCGACACTAGTTGAACACTTCCCAACACGTGTCCGACATTCGTCAAAACGTATCTTATTTTTTTAAAAGTTTTTAGATCCGGACACTTGGAGGACACACATGTCCATTACTTAAACACACGCATCCTACACACATGAACTAATTATATGTTTGAACTAAATAACTTAAGATACAATAATAAACGAAAAAACAATGTAGATTAATAAAATAAGTGTAATATAACATTTTTTATTATCTTTGAATAATATATTCAAATATATGATATATAATAAATATATAAAATTATATATTCCATGCGTGTCCCCCACATGTTGTGTCCTGTATGTTTTTAAAATTGACATGTCGACGTGTTTGTGTCATATCCATGTCGTGTCAACATCCATGTCTATGCTTCTTAGCTTGTGTTTATCCTAACAACAATAGTAACATTACGTAAAATTATTACAATTTCAATTTCATAAAAGTTCAAATATGTGAGACATGCAGTATCTAAAAATATATGTGATACTTATCAAAATTAAAGAAATTTTCTTCAAATTATGGAAAATTGTTATGTATCCACAAGTCTCCAAGCAGTATTATAACCAAGACGTATACAGCACCCTTCTAATAAGTTCTTTGAGAAGAATGCAATTAGAGATAATAATTTAATGACAAAGTTTTGAAACACATAATAATCTTAATAATTTAATGAGAAAATTTTGAAACAGGTAATAATCTTTCTTATTTCTATTCATTTATTCCCTCTTATGTTACAACAAATTGTATGTGTGCCTTGGGTGATCCGCCTGGGTATGCTTAAGTATCAAAAGAATTGCAAGTGACAAGCATTGAAAATATCAGATCTAAACCTTAAAAAAAGAAAAAAGGAAAAGAATCTGTGTTGAGAAAACAACATGCAAATTAAATTCTTCATCAACTTGATAAAGACAGAAGGTGAATTGAACCAGAATTCATGAGGCTGATGAGAATCTGTCGTGCTGTGTCGCTGTCTACATCCATATGAACTCCTCTGTAGATTTCTTCAAGCTTGTTTTGCCTCTTGAATACCAGTTCCTTCATCTTGCTGGCTTTTAGAACATTCAAATGTTCAATTTCAACTTCAGTCTAGAAATAAGAGAATATATTAATGGTAAGCCACAGAAAAATTATAACTTATTAACAACACATTTCAAAATATAAGTGAAATAAAATAGAAATTATCACCTGCTCAATGACATCCAAACTAAGGGATCCTGGCTTTGACACCTCGTCAACAGATGAAGTAATTAAGCAAGTGACATGGTCGAACCTCTTTTGTTCCTCAACAGATGTGTCCATGAGACTCCAAAGCTCTATAAGAGTTCTCCCAAAATCTTGAAGCTACAATTCAAGAAAGAAGTTGCATAAAGGATAGCCAAAAGGAAGAAGGATGAAAAACTAAGAGATTTGAGAGTACTGATTGAATGGAATAACATGGTATTAGTCAACAGTTTATGAACCTAGATTTGAATCATCAACTCATCTAAAAGCTTAAGCCGTTAGAGAGGGGTAACTTTATTATTTATATCCACATAATGTCCCCTCACATGTGGACAGGCTCTCATCTAGAAGCAGGCCAAACACATACAACTATTACAATTATTAGGTAGGCGGTGAGTGTAAGTTTTTTGAATGAAACTGTATATTAGACTGAATTAATTAAACAAAGAATACATCACTTATATAGAACTCCAATTCCTAAACCTAAACGAATACATCACTGATATAAAACTCTAATTCCTAAGCCTAAAAGGAAAAAGAAGAAACTGAATATACGCAATATTCTCACACCCCTGCTCAAACTCAAGGTGTTTTAGTAGAAAACACTGAGAATTTGTCAAGAAGAAACTGAAACCAAAACCGAAACCGAAACCGAGCAGTGGTGTGAGTCTTGGTGAAAAAGTCAGCAAGTTGCAGAGTCGAAGAGACAAAAGGAAGCGAGATAAAACCAAATTGCAGATGCTAACGGACAAAGTGCCAATCAATCTCAATGTGCTTTGTCCGTTCATGGAAGACAATGTTATGAGCAATTTCAATAGCACTTCGGTTGTCACTATAGAGAGAGGTCGGGGAAAATTGAGGGATGCCCAAGTCAAATAAGAGACCACGAAGCAAGACAATTTCAACAGTAACATAAGTCATAGCACGATACTCAACTTCGGCAGTAGAACGGGCAACAACAGTTTGTTTATTGCTTTTCCAAGAAATCAAGAAATCGCCAAGAAACATACAAAAACTAGAAGTAGATTTACGATCATTAACACCACCAGCCCAATCAGCATCAGCATAGGCCACCAAATCTAAGAGGAAGAAGTAGAAGAGAACAGCAAGCCCTGAAAGATAGTACTGCGAAGATAGCGAACAATCCGAATCAAAGCAACCCAATGTGTAGAGCGAGAAGCAGAAACAAACTAACTAACCACATAGACAACATAGACAAGATCAAGGCGAATAACTGTCAGATAAACTAAGCAACTCACAAATTCACAATATAACGTAGGATTGTCCAGAGGAACACCATCAGTAGTGTTGAGCTTCACATTAAGCTCAATGGGGGTATCAAAAAATTTAGTGTCAATAAAACCGACACAATGGATAACCTTGTTAGCATACTTAGCCTGGGACAGAAAGTAACCCTTAGGAGAAGAAGCCACCTTAATACCAAGAAAATACTACAATGATCCCGAATCTTTCATTTTGAAAGTGCGAAAGAGATGCTGCTTGACCTCAGAGATAGCAGAAGAGTCAAAGCCAATGATGATCATGTCATCCACATATAATAATAAGGCAACAAAACCAGTAGAGGTGTGGAGGAGAAACAATGCAGAGTCGTGGACACAAGGATGAAATCCAAGCGTAGTAATAACTGTTTGAAAGCAATCATACCAAGCACGAGGAGATTGCTTCAAACCATACAGTGCACGACGAAGATGACAAACCTAACCAGAGGAATGGTGAAGGCCAGGGGGAGGACGCATGTAAATCTTCTCAATGAGATGGCCATTAAGAAAAGCATTCTTAATATTCCTCTGATAAAGAGGCCAATGACGAACAGCTGCAACAGTGATCAAAGTACAGACAGTAATCATCTTAGTAACAGGAGCAAAAGTCTCCTCATAATCAATACCATATTCTCATAAGAAACCTTTGACAACCAAACGGGCTTTATAGTGCTCAAGGGAACCATCAGAATGAATCTTGACTTTACAGACCCATTTGCAACCAATAATATTCTTGCCAGCAGGCAGAGGAACCAACTCCCAAGTATTAGTTTTTTGTAATGCAAACAACTCATCCTCCATAGCTTGAATCCAATATGGATCCTAACAGGTCTCCTTCTAAGATTGAGGTTTTGAAAAAGAGTAAATAGCAGACAAAACCGTACAATGTGAAAGAGAAAAACATGATTTAGCAAAACTAAGTTTGACTACCTATTTACAAACGCAAAGGGGATACTTACAGTTAACCAGATCAGGGTCGGCAAAAGCAGGGACAGAGACAACTGGTGGAGGGAGAGCCTTGCAACGAGAATAAACTAACAACGAGAGAGGAGGAAACAGACTCATGGAGTACAGTGGAGAGGAACTCGACAGAAGGTGTAGTAGGAGGAGAAGAAGGAACAAGTTCACAGAAAACAGTAGAGATGTACTCATCAGGAGGGACTTCAGAAAGAAATGGATCAATATTAACCAAATCTTCTTTAGAAATCGGAGCAGTAAGAGGAGGAAGCTAAAAGTAAGCTAGACGCTCCAGGAAGACAACATGGCAAGAGACATAAAGGCAGCAGGAAACAAGATCATAACATCAATAGCCTTTTTAAGTAAGACTGTACCCCAAAAAGACACAGGACAGACCGGGCACTAAGTTTTGTCCTATCTTTCCGAGGAAGAAGGACAAAACATGCAGACCCAAAAACACGAAGGAGAGAGTAATTAGGGAGTTGAAAAAATAGGGCCTCATAAGGAGAACGACCAGAGAGTAAGGAGGTAGGCATACGGTTGAAAAGAAAAGCAACTGTAAGAATGGCTTCCCCCCCCAAAGGGAACAGGAACAGAGACAAATATGAGAAATCTAGCTGTCTCAAGGAGATGACAGTGTTTACACTCAACATGACCATTTTGGGCAGGTGTGTTAGTATAGAAAGTTTGGCAAATAGTACCCAATTTAGCTAGATACTCATAGAACTCAGTTTTAAAATACTCCCCACCTAAGTCAGACCGTAACAATTTAATGGTAGACACAAACTGCGTAGTGATCACAAACTGAAAGTTATGGTATATTTGATAAAAGTTAGATTTATGAGTCATAAGATAAACCCAAGTATAGCGGGTGCAATCATCAACAAAAGACACATTATGCAAAACCCCCTTTAGTAAAAACAGGAGAGAGTCCCCAGACACCAGTATGCACAAGAGCAAAAGGAGAAACTGAAATAGACGTACTTTTATGAAATGGTAAAGTTGACATTTTGGCAAGTTTACACCCCCAACATTCATCAATTTGACTAGAAGAAACTTTACCCATCAACCCTGACTGAGCTAACGACCGTAAGCGGTCAACAGACAAATGACCGAGGCAAGAATGCCATAAGTAAAATTGACTCGACTGAGAATCTAATTGAAACGAGAAAAGTGTAGCTGGAGAGATGGATAAGGGAAGATGCAAGCTTTCTATCCCATAGAGATCTCCAACTCTACAGTCGATCCTAATCTGCTTCTTGGACACTCGATCCTACACACAACAAACAGAAAAAGAAAAGATAACATCAAAACCAGAAGCATCAAGTTGACTAATAGATAATAAACTGATAGATAGCTGGAGACATAAAGAACAGAGGGAATAGTAACAGCAGACATGGCAGAGAGTAAGATAGACCCAATAGACAGAACAGACATACCAAACCATTAGCAATATTAATAGTAATAGGAACGGATGGGGGAATACAGTTGTGAAGTAAGGAAATGTGAGGAGTCATATGATGAGAGGCACCAGAGTCAAAAAGCTAGATAGAAGAAGGCACACCTAAAGAGGATCCAAGCAAACCTGAATGAAGAGAGGTAAGAGCGGAGGCACATGGGGATGGCTGAGAGGTGGACAGGATATGCTAAAGTTGTGTAATCTGAGCACTCAAGGAAGCCAAGTCAGGATCGAAGCTGGAGCAGATGCAGTATAAGCAGCAAGAGATTGGAAAGTACTCGGAGTAGGACCGCAGAACTGTGCCTAAGAAGACGGAGCAGGCTGACGTCCCTTCTTGGGACCGTTGTTCTTCCAGTGACCCCTCTGATGGCAGAAAGCACATTCATCTGGACCTAATGGTCCTTTCTTGGGTTTTGCAGTGGCTTGAAGCTGATGAGGAGGTGGAGTCGATAATAAAGGAGACTCAGGAGGAGCCAAGAAAAAAGAAGGAGACAGAGTCTGACTGGTCGTCTTAAGACGGGTTTCCTCGAAGAGGATCTCACGAACAACAGCATCCACAGAGAGAAGAGGAGACCGATGATGGATGCCACCTTGGATAGCCTCATATTAAAGGGAGGGAGCCGTTGAACTGCACTAAACGACCCTGCTCCCGAAACTTAATATAAGCATCTAGTATCTTCTGACTAGGTGATTCCATAAGCACCAACTGATCCCAAAGACCTGTCATCTCAATATAGAAGTCCTGAATAGGCTGTTCCCGTTGACGAGCACTCTGAATAGTTGTTTCCAACTCATACCGCCTGGCAAAGTTAGACTGTTGATAAACAATGTATAAGTAATCCCACACCTCTTTGGCAGTGTTGTATTTAAAGAACATCATCCCGATACGATTATCTACAAAATTATGAAACCAAGTCAAAACTTGGGCATTATCACAATCTCAAATGTCACAGGAAGTCCATTGACAAGGAACAAAACCAAAAACATATCCCCATTTTTTTCAACCGAGAAGAAAATTTTTCATAACACTAGACCGATAAGGATAGTTGTCACCAGTAAGTTTGCATTTAATAGCCTGAATTTTATCTTCCGACATTGTGATGAACCAGAAGGAAAAGAGAAGGGAACTGATGGGGCAAAGTGTGATAACCATCAAAAATAAATAATCTAAGGGGTCAAAGTAGAATAAATAAAAATTGGAGAGCTAATTGACAATATATCAGTAACCTAGTGTTTAGTAGAGAGAACCAGACTTAAACAAGTGAGAGAGTGAGACAAAGAGACAACAAACCAGAGCAGACAATAAGAGACAAGGCGACAAGGCAACTAAATGTTGTAATGACCCAACCTCGCAAGTCGAGAGATGGCAACGGCCCAACTTCATGAGTCCAGCGACAGCCTGATGTCGGGATTTCGAAACCAGGGTGAACCTGAGAGATCGCGACTCAGAACACCGAAAGAGATCACAAACCAACAGCTAGGGCTTTCACGAATGGGTCACGAGGCAGAAAATCCGAGAAAGAGAGAGAGAAGCCACGAACGAGAGGATCCAACGAATTAGTAACCAGATGCGTTGGAGAAGAAGCCTACGAACAGAGGAGACAAAGCAACCAGATAGGTCTCTCGAACCAACCGAAGCAGAAGACCCAACTAAACAGGTCGAACGAGTCAGATGAATCAAACAAATCAATGATTTACGATGAACAGAAGCGACGAACAAATGCGATGAACCAATAGGTTGAATCCCAACAAACCAGTGTGGGTAATCTTGAGCAAACCAAAGATCAGAACCATCAAAGCTCTGATACCGTGTAAGTTTTCTGAATGAAACTGTCTATTAGACTGAATTAATTAAACAAAATACGTCACTTATATAAAACTCTAATTCCTAAGCCTAAACGAACACATCACTGATATATAACTCTAATTCCTAAGCCTAAAAGGAAAAATGAGAAACTGAATATATGCAATATTCTCACAGTGAGATCAAACACAAGATTTATTGTCTGATTTAATACTATGTTAAATTGTTGACCACCAATTCATCTCAAAGCTTAAGTTGTTAGAGAGATGTAAATTTATTGTTTATATCCTCAACAAAATTTACCAGCAAAATCAAGTCGAGAACACATTATTGATTCCTCCCTAGATTAACAGTAAGATTTTTGGAGAATAAAAAGGGAATCAAGATTGAAGAATAGAAGAATAAATAGTTGGGCAAATTACATTGACACCTCCTCTATATCTTTGAAAATTACACTAATTCCCCTTATTAATCTAAAATATCACTGCCCTCCCCTACTTCTGATTTTAGGGTATCAATTTCACCCATTTGTGAGACCTTTTGACTAAAAAAAAAGTACCAATGTCATCAAATAACTTTTTCCAACGTACCCATTAAGCCCTTATGCACCACCACCTAATCTCCATTGCAAGACACCATGAGCATGTAAAGTTGAAGGTTTGGCAAAGGATTTAACCTATTTAGTTGAAGAATCATCTAATCTTGATGAGAAGAAACCCAAGACTTGTGTAGAGATTCAAAATGATTGAAAATATGTTTCTTAGGTATGTGAGCAAGTATCAAAATGTGATTCGCTGAAAACATAATTATTTAAATCTTGTAGGATATACAGCACGTCAATTGAAATCCTGAGTTCAGATTTGTTTCTTTTTTATTGCAGAAATAGTATGGATAGAAATTGTTTGTCTATTGTTGGGTACATTATAATGTAGTTGGGGGGTTGGGTACTTGACTAATTTGAGCTATTTGACTAATCCAAGGATATATATGGGACTGTAATGATAAATTTGTTGGATAACTTGATACACATTGTTAGGCCCATTTCCTAACAACTTAAGCTTTAGGAAAAATTAATGACTTAACATGGTGTCAAAGCTCAAGTTAAGACAGGTCTTAGGTTCAAGTCTCTCTGTTGGCATTTCTTACTCTGTCCCTGTTTGATTTTTGCTTCTCTGTTTGGTCGTTTGTTTCTCCTTCTATTTGATTCTCTGCTTGTCTCTCCACGTGCAAGACAGTGTTGCACGTGAGGAAGAGTGTTGGATAGCTTGATATACATTGTTAGGCCTATTTCCTAACAACTCAAGCTTTTGGGAAAATTGGCAACTTAAAAAATTTATGGGTTAGATCATCAGCCTCAAAGGGGAGTCCTAATCGTAGTGCTTGTTGGTGGTGGATCCTGGCGTGGTTGGTTGGAGACAGTGGCAGTGCTTGGACAACTAATAGGGGAAGGAGAAACACAAAGGTTGATGAAAGAGAGCCACCAACGGATGGGAGGGAAAAGAGAGAGAAATGATAAAGGGTATTATAGCAAATTCAATGCATCACGTAACACTGTTAACTGACAGGGGAGGGCAACAATATTTCTAAAATACCTGAGGCAACAGTGTGATTTCAGACTATGCAGGGGGGGTCAATATAATTTAACCATAATAGTTTCATTAGCTTTCAATGATCTATTCAAGTTACGGCCAATGTTAACCTGCTGTGTTTTGCCTCTTTTTATTTCCTAATTAGCCCCAACACTTGAAACCACTTTAAACTATTTTTAAGAAAGCAAGGTCATACAAAAATTGTGTGCATGATATGCAAATCACAAAAGGTCACATGCAGTGCCTGATCAGTCACATAATTTTTTATCATAACTGGTTGCAGTAATCCTCGCTGGTGCAATGTAATGAGGCCCAAAGGAACAAAGTTGAAGTAAAACTAACAAGAATCGAACGATGTTTTACTCCTTTTCATTATCAGACCCCAAAAAGAAACGAATATGCACTTCTTTTCTTTGACCCTTCCACTACTTTTCTTAGGTGACATGACATTCAGAGAAAATACAATCTAGTCTTGGTTTTCACTACTTCTATTGAATATAAAAAAACAAAGCCCAATTAGTACACATTAATGTGTGTTTGAGAAATTAAATTGGTCTAAACCATTTGACTTTCTCCTAGGCCCTCTAATTCTTGATGTCAGTTTCACAATCCTCATTGCTACAATTACAAAGGGTATACATAACACAACATGCCATCTTTCTCAACAAAATAAAACCATATTTTTTCAACAATATGAAGATGTCCTAACATTAGCACTCACAATTTCCTGAACATACTTTAAAAGCTCCCCAAATATTTCCTCTCAAACTATAGCTAAATGAGCTCTTGAATCTTCATCTTTTTCGCATCATTTAAAAAAAATATACATATATCAACAACAGAGAAAGAGATGTTATTAATAAAAAGAAAAGAAGAACAAAAGGAGCACAAAAGCAGGGGGGACAAGAAGTCTCCTAAAAACAATTTACAAGTTTTTATTACCTGCACAAAATTTGTAATTTTCTCGGGGGTACATAAAAAACCAAACGCTATGAACTACAACTTGCTTGTACAACCACAAAAAAGACAAAATTTCTAAACCTATCAAACTAGCCATCAACGGGATGGTTTAATTCATTCATAGCTTTTTCCAACTCAACATTAAAAATAATTAATTAATTAATTTTAAATAAAAATAAAAAACTATTGGATGGGGTTTGGGAGGGTTAAATTGGGGGTCGACCTATCCTTTGACATAATATGCACAAAGTAGGTGCCCATGGGTTCGAACCCGTAACCTCAAGGTTAATATGATGAGTTTAAAACATTTCTCAACGAAGGGAAATTTAAAACTAGGAACCAATTGAAAAATATTTAACTACAAATCTATTTTAACACTAGTAGAACCTTTACAAACTCCCCAATACCATTTAGATCTAAGTGTTCAAACGTTCTCAAGGAATAAGCACCTCATGTCTCGTAAAGGATGACCTGTAAACAAAGGAATCGTGTAATACCATGGTAGACCTCATTTAGCTTCTTGGACTCTATATGTGAGCTTACATCCCTTTTAGTAACAGCCCGTTTTAAAGTCAAGAGCTTGGGCAAAGCGGACAATATTAGTACTATTTAGGATGGGGGTGTTATAATTGGTATCAAACCAAGACTTGCTTAGCAAGGTGTGGGCGAAGCTATGACATACTATGCATCCTTAGTGCACTGGTCTGGCGAACAATGGCTTTGGACAATGGCAACAACGTGGTGAGAACCATTGACCCCACAAGAACATGTGGTCGTATGAAGGGTGAATGTAATATCCAAGATCCTACATCACCTGCTAAAAAAATTCGTGAGCTATATATGTGAATTGACATCCCTTCTTAGTAACAACACGCTTTAAAGTCATTAGTCCTAGCAATATTTAAATATTTAAATGTACACACAACATTTATAAGGTACATCCATCCGTCCATCCACACAAAACATTTGTATAACTAATTTACATTGAATTGGATGTGTCATCATATTTACTAGGTCATCATTAATGTCCGAAAGCCATAGAGCCTATAAATGGACCCAGCTACACAACCTTTAACAAATCATGCATTATTGCTAATAATATATCAATAATATTCTTCCAAAAGACTGACTCTAACATTTGAGAGCTTTTCAAGCCAAAGAAAGCATTTCTATAGTGGAGCTTTAGGCTCAGCCACTTGTGCAAGGATGGCCTAAGCCACACGACAAACTATTGCAAGTTGCATTCTAGAGGAGACAAGCCACAAGAGAAGATTTGTTGCACCAATTTTCAAGAATTGAAAACCATTGAGGGCTTGACTCTTTCTAAAGAAAACGAGATTTGTGTGCCTCAATTTGTTTTATGTGTATCTATTCATTTGGAGAACTTGTGTACCCACTATTATTTGTTGTGATTGTGGAGGATGTGTTAACCCATTATTTAATATAATGGATGAAAGAAAAAGCTTGTGGATGCAGGTTGATTTAGTCTCACCATATAAAATTTGGGGTATTCTTGTGATTGTGATTTATGGCTCAAAATCCCCTCAACATTTATTTAATTTTGGTAATCACTCCAATAATTTGAAAGGGATCTAAAATTTGGAGACAACACAAGAAGCGCAATGGTAATATTGGAAATCTAAACAAGCCCCTCTGGTGTAGCAGAAGGAGATGCATGCATCGATGTGTAACATGGAAATGGACATTCCACCACAAAGATAAATTTAATTTTTGTAAATAAATTCTTTCCTAAATCTCATTTTTTGGAAATTATTCTATTGAAGTCAAAAAAAAAAAATTTATAGTAAACCTCGCAAAAAAGATAGCCCCAGCTCAAAGAACCAAGGAACCCCTTCACAGAGTCAACAAAATAATGAATGTTTTATATATGGCAAGAGTGAGCATACAGCTCGAATTTTTAGATGCTAGAAACGTATGTCCCACAGATTAATGTTATTGAAAAGACATTTATAGCTATGATTATAGAAATTTTCATGCAGCAATACATGGAAGGTGGTGGGCAGATTTTAGTGCTTTTAGGCACTTCCTCTGACAAATATTGGTTCAAAATTTGCCGTCCCTTAGAAAAGATAACCATTATGCTTGATGTTAATATAGTTTGACATGACCAAGATTCTTGCAAGTGGTAATGTCAAGTTGAAATCTATCTTTGGACATGCATTATTTTTTAAAGATGTGCTATGCACGTTGTCCATGGGAAAGAATATTGTGTAGAGTTTTTCCTCAACAAAGTTGGCTTCAAATAGACTATATAGAATTTGATCAATATTATTAAGAATAATTGTGCCGGATCGCTGCCATTTATTTTTCGAATCAGGTTATGCTTTTCATGAAACAGAAAACTCTGTGAAATTTGAAAAACAGTAGGGGCAAAAAAACTAACAAAATATATATATATATTATCTGAATCCCATTATGTTACTCCTTACGAAAGCAAGAAAACTTTTATATTGAATTTAGGAGTAAAAAAGCTACTTAGACCTTGATCAACGATTATGTAGTCACATGTGTAATTGGTTAGTCAAATGGATGAGGCCTGGGCTACTCAGTATTCGGTTAAATCAAACACTTGAGGTATTTTTTCAGGCCAAAGAAAGGTGTTTTGTGGTGAAGCTTCAAGCTCACCCACGTATGCAGGGTGGGTCTGAGCCACACAATGAACTGTCTGGTTGTCGTATCTTGAAGGACATGAGCCACAAGAGAAGGTTTGTTGCATCAATTTTCAAACTTCAGAAGGCTTGAATCTCCTTAAAAAAACATGATTTTCACATCTATGACTATTTTATGTGGGTGTTTGGAAAGTGGGTTTTTTTGAAGGTTTTTTTAATTGTAGGATATTATTGGAGAAAAAAATTTTGTGTTTGGGAAGATAGTTGGGTTTTTTTGTGGTTGGATGTGATATTTGTGAGAGAAAAAGTGAAATAATTATGGGATTTTATGTGATATTTTGTTTGGATTTGTCTTTTTTGGTTTTGTAACCAATTTGTCTTTTAGTGAAAAAAAAACCAAAAAACTTCCTTCCCAAACACTGCCTATGTGTTATCTATTTATTTGGATTATTGTGTACCTGCTATTATTTTTTGTGAAAGTGGAGTGTTAACGCATAATATAATGGATGGAAGAAAAACACCCATGGAAGTAAATTGATCTAGTGTTAAGTTTCGTGCTGTCATGCAATTGTGATTTCTGGCTCCAAAAATCTGCTATTATTTTTTGTGAAAGTGTAGTGTTAACCCATTATTTAATATAATGGATGGAAGAAAAAATCCCATGGATGTAAATTGATCTAGTGCTAAATTTCGTGCCATCATGCGATTGTGATATCTGGCTACAAAAATCCCTCAATATTTATTTTGTTTTTTGTAATCACACCAACAGATACTGTTTGGAGTGGCAAATTAGAACTAATAATAAGATGTAAGGATGATTAAATTTACTAAACCAAGACCAATGCCACAACAGTCAGTTTAACAAAATTAAGGGTGAAAGGATTAGCATTATAAGATTCTAACATGATTTTCTAAGCTAAAAAGGTAGACATAAGCCAGATCATAAATGAATGCCTGAACGCAGACAAACAGCCAAGCATTGATAGCGAAATTTCCATGAATGGAGAAACAAGATAGCAAATTTGCATAATCAGTGCATAAGAGAAATATGAAGCACGGTATGAAGTAATAACATGTTTCCAATATTTAATTTAGGGATTGTTTGGGATGTCCTAAATAAGTGCACTTTTTGACTTTTTGGACTAAAAATTTAAGAAAAAAAATATGGTTGTTTAGGTTAACTTTTTGACTTTTTATGGAAAAATGTGTATTAAAAAATTGTATAAATTAGTGCGTAGGAGAAAATTAGGATTGAGAGTTATGCAGCCGTACTTTTTGACTGTTGGTGAATAGTAATAACTTTTTAAGTAACTTTTTAACTTTTTGGCTTTTTGGGCACATGCCAAACTTGGCCTTAGGCCCATGTTGACTAGATATCTTCCCTCTAAGAAAACTCAATGTGAAGTTGCCAAGCAAATATATATATTTGGAAGGGAGGAGAGAGAAAAAGAGCAAGGGAATAGATTCATCAAGAGGTAACCTTTCGTAGCCTTTGTTGTTTCTCTTGCTTCAGTGAATGGACCAGACCTGTTAACCTTGCAAGGATCTCATTGCTAATGCTCTTTGATCGACCATTTGCAGGACCAGCAAAGCTCGGATGAACTTCAGTAATCATATTGTTGAAATCAAGTGACATAACAACCGAAAGTGCATGAATTGTACTGATATGGCTATCAATTTTTTGCAAACGAAGAGTCTGCATATATAGCAAAACAAAGGGGTAAACGTAACTGACTTGAAATTCTGTTACTGTCTTATCATAATTATAATTCCAAACCACATTTATCAAAGGAACCTTTTCATACTGAAGCTCCTGAAGTTGTGATTTCAGTTCCCCCAACTTCTTCACAGTCAACTCCTGCTCATTTACTTGTGGCTCAGCAGAATTAATAAACTGGCCATTCCCTGCTATTTCAGCACAAATCTGACCAATCTGCAACTGTGTTTCAGAAAATTCCTCGATTCTTTTTTCTTTCATCAACCTTAAATCCTCCAAAACAGGTTTTATAGAAGACATTCGTTCTTTCAGAGTACCCTTCACATTCTCATACTACAGAAGAAAGAAATAAACATATGAGACACATAATAAATCAATAATATTAACATAATCATCATCATCAGCAACAACAACAAAGTAAAATTATGCAGACCCATGGGACGGAAGTTCGTTGACCAAGGGCAGAGATGAGGTTAGTGATTTCTGCTTCAGCCTCAGCCAATGACTGGTGCAAATCAGCTTTGTACTTTCTGGTTTTTTCTACCTTCCTCCGATAAATGTCAAGGCATTCCTGCTCTAACTGCAGAAGCATCCTGTCCCTTTCACAATCAGTCTCCCCAATTTCATCCCATATTTCCTATTTTGCAACAAGGTCAGTATCATATAACTATATGTGCAACAAAAAAAAAAAGAAAAAACTCAGGCAAGGTGAGCTTCAGTAGCAAGACTGATTAGGCAGGTGGGGCGAAAGGGCAATAGAGTTTGTTGTGTAAATTTTTTACCCAAATATATAACAAATGCTAGGAGAAATCGAAAGCTCAACATATTCTCCTCAGGGCACTATTGTACTGAGAGATCCTTAGGAACTACAGCAGCATTATTATTTTAGAAGAAGAGAGAACATTGAAATTTTCTTATAAACTATTAGGTAGCATGCTAAGAAGCAGAGACACAAACACAAGTACGGACATGGGACGGAGCAAATTTCAAAAAATTAGAATACAGAGCAGGAATATGCTCCAAGACTTTTATCTTCCTTTCCTTGAGAGTTTTACTAGACTGCAAAAAATATTTTTTTTTATTTGCAATGTATATATGAATATAATTTAGAACGAGTGTATATGCGGGTTATATTTTTGGTTTTTTTTCTTTTTCCCTCTTTGTTTCCATATATACTTTGACCACAAATTAGCTTTCTAAAATTATTTTAAAAAATCTATAAAGTTTCCTTGAGGGGTGTCTAAACACAGGATACGTTTGTCCATAAAGTGTCCCTAATGTGTCGTACAAAAAAATAATAATAATAATTAAAAAAAAAATTGGCAGGCCATTGCCACGGGAGGAGTCAAACAAGTGGACATGTGTGTTTGTACCTTATTGGTGTCCGACACATGTCAGACATGGACACGGCACCCATCCTGAAGTGTTTGTGCTTCTTAGGTAGCATGTGAAATTTCTCTCTAGAAAGTCTACAAAGTAAGCCCTCAAAATCTTTAAGTTAATTAAATGTTCTTCTACTCGAAATTGTTAATCTTGCTGCGCTTCTGTCTAAATTTACGATTTAAATGGGTAAAATCATATTTCTTTTAAAAGCCATTTTCATTTTCTCCCATTTCCCCTCATCTCTTGAAAAGGTTCTCATTCATGCTTTCTTTATGCACACTCTTTAGTTTCAGTTATGCAAATCTATTTCTTTAGTCTGCCTTTCACTCAACAATTTACTTATTTTCGTCACATGATGTGGAAAATCATCCTTAGATGAGGAAATTTTATTTTTCAGTCGGACTTTGAATGTTTGCTAGTACCAACACTTTTCATTGATTTTCAAGGCAAGGAAACATAGAATAAACATGTTTTCTGACCGTGGCAGAGAAAAAATGTCCCAAAACAAACCAATTTTAACAGCTGATATTAGTCAAAATGTTCAACTAAAATCAACTCACATGTATGATTTAAAATCAGTACCCATCAGGGCAGGTCATAACGTAAATACAATCAGTTATAACACGAACAATGATTGCTTCTTCACTTGAATACCGAAAAACAGGGGAAACAAATATGAATGAACAAAACTAAAAGAAGCATGAGCCAGATTAACTAGTCACAGTTGTGCTGTGATAATGTGAAAAGAGAATACAAATCAACGAGCCTTCTAATTAATTGAAACTCCAAGATTATGTCATTTCCTTTTCACAAAAGCAAGACTTAAACAATATATTCCTTTTTCTCCCCCAAAAAAAACAAATGAATAAACTCAATGGATGTGCATAATGTGAAGCGAAGTTCCACATCGCCTTTTGAAGTTGAGTTATACTCATGAACGTGTAATACATATAAACACATCACATCCACATATACATACAAAATTTAAATTGAGATTCAATATAACAAAATGAAATTCAATGATCATTTGGAGGCAGTTATCATCCCAGGCATATGATCACAAAATTGAAGATCAAAACGATGAGGAGCAGTAACAGTAGAGTAATCAAAAAACAAAACCAAGATTGAAAATGTACATTAACATATAAATGTAGAGAGAGAGGAGGGGAAGTACCTGCAATTCCTGGAGGAGAGAGCCACATGTTGATGTTGTTGTTGTTGTTGTTGTTGCAGAGTGAGAAGGCGACGCAGAAGCAACACAAACAGTAGTCGACATGGCGATCCGTGTCTGATAGAGCAGAACACGCACACACACTCACACACACCAAACAAAAAAACTAGAAACCCTAGAAATTTGCAGCTTGGACCCACACTGAGCGAGCGTTACTACAGAAAGAGAGAGAGACGGAGGGTGGGTCGCTCGACTTTTTTTTCTTTACAGTATTTGATTTGATATTCGATTTTTGGGGATTTGGAGTCGCCGTCGATTTTGGGAGACAATCATTAGAGACAGACAGACTCGCTTTTTGAAAAAGTGGCTACGAACGCGGCTCTGTTTTGGCGCCATAACGCACTTTTCATAATTTCATTTTTATTTTTTTTATATTTAAGTAAATTACAAATACACCTTTGATATTTGCTTATAATATGAATTATTCTCTATAATTTGAAAAATTATAAATATATTTCTATCAGAATTTTTTATTTAACAGAATTAATTAAAAAAATAAAATTTTTAACTGTTTACATATACAATAATAAAATTATCTGAATTATTAATTAAAATAAAATTTTAATATTATTAAAAACTATTAATTAACTTGATGATTTATTAATAAAATGACTTATTTGTTATGAAATTAAAAATCTTGGAGACATAATGTAATTTTTAAAACTACAGGAATAATTTATAATTTAAGTAAATCTCAGAGGGTGTTTGTAATTTACCCTTATATTTATTATGGTAAATTACACTCACCTCCTGAAATTTCAAAAAAATATATATATAATATTTAATCAAATAAATTCTAAATTTTAAATTTTGTTAATTTAATTTTAATTTTTTTATTTATTTTTAATATAAATTATTTTTCTATTTTTTTAATTAAAATTAATGAAAAATATTTTAGTAATTAAATTTAATGAAAATAAATATTTTAGACATTTTATGTATATTTACATTGAGTTTAATAACTAAAATAATTACTTTTTGTTGGTTTTACTTAATTAAAATAGCCAAATGATTTAAATTAAAAATAATCAAAAAATTAGAGTTTAAATTGATTAAAAAAATTCAATATTATAAAAATTAAGAAAATGTAAAGCAGATAAAATAATACTTTGAACACAATATATAAGAAAAAAAATTAAATTAAATTCTTTAAGAATTTATATGGCTTCGTAAAGAACCTTTAAATATAAATTTCCAGAATCTATTTATGTATTTTATTCAATAATTTTAACTATACATTTCAGGCATAGTTTTGGAAGTTGGTTTTGGTGGGTTAGGGGCTAAAATAGTTACAAAAAATAAAATGGGCTATTTTAGTCACAAAAAACAAAACATCAAATTCAACCCATAATCATTACACTCATCTCTCACAAAAAAAGTCAAAAAGTCCTTCCCAAATCAGGCTTTTTAACCCCAGGCTAAAATAATCAAAAAGTCAAAAAACTAAAAAGCCAACCTACTTCCCAAACGGACGGTCTCGTTTGGGAACAGACTATTTTAGTAACTTTTTGACTTTTTACGAAAAAATGTGCAGAAAAGTAGAAAAGTGATGTGACTAATTTTAGTTGACTTTTTAACTTTTTAGCTAAAATAATCAGTCCCCAAACGAGAATATAATTCTTGCCATTTATTTCCTCATCTGTATTTTGCTTCACACATCTCCTCTCCTACCTGATTTAAGGAACATTCCTCAATTTATAGAAAGAACAACATAAAATCACAATTACAGCCACCAAATAGTGAAATTATTAACGATGCACCTATAAAGGCTACCATCACAAATTGGGTCAGCGATATCAATTTAAATCTGTGAAGGAATATATGATTCTGTTACAAAATTGATTTTAGTAGCATTGGTAAGTTGATTTCTTATCATTGTCATTAAAAAATAAAAAAATGACAATGCTGAATATTATCTATGAAATACCTATTGATTTGTCAATACTGAATGAAATCTGAGTCTGTGAATGAAATCTGAAATCTGAATGGGTTCTGTGAATGAAATCTGTGAATCACATCTGACTCTGTTACAAATTTCTGTTTTGTAACATTGGTAATGTCAATGCTGAATGAAGAAAGAAATGTAAATGTATGTATTGCTAACATTCTGAAATCTGAATAAAACCCTCTGTTGTTGTATTCATAAATCTGAGAATGTCTCCATCTCTCTTCCAAAAAACAGTCCTCATATCTGTCTTCATTCATATATGTCAGATTTTTGGGTTGTGGTTATTCAACTTCACTTCTTTAAACACTGTTATTAAAAACTGTTAACTTGATTTGTTTTTGTGTTATTGAAGTTCACTTTTTTCTGGTTATTCATATATCCGGTTTTCTGTTAACTTGATTACTGTACTAGTGTTTCTTATTATATTTCCCTTATATCATGACAGTCGTCATAATATTACCAATTCTAATTGATTTAATGTTAATGTGTGATACCAAACATTGGGTTGGTGACATTCTGAACTGGGTGTGAAATGGATCGAACTGTGAGTGGTTATAACTTTTTTTCAGTTGATCTAGTCTAAGTATATATGAATTAATTTTAGATTTTTTTTTAAAAAAAGTATGTCTAATTTTAGTCATGTGGATACAAGCTTAATCTTTAACATTATTTATATAAATAGACTATTCTCAAATTTCAAAAAACGTAATAATAATAATAACTAGGATAATAATAATAATAAAATTAATGGTTATATATCAAATCTGTGCAAGTGCATATGGGTTAATAAATACTCCTACCACTATACGAAGCTACAGATGCACAATACTTTTACAAAAAAAATCAATTTCGTTAATGGAATCAAATTACGACTACGTTAGTCTTTATACGTTATCATTTTGATTCATGTAAATTTAATTGAATTGTAATTTGATTACGGCTTCATAATTTACAATGTTTTGACTTGATTTGATCATGAATTCTTCATTTCAATCATGTAAACACACGGTGTTCATGCCTTTTTTATCTATTAGGTTTGAAAAGGAAATTAGATATTTACCTTTCTATTAACACTTTGACAGTGAAACCATGATAATGTAGGCTGCTTTTCTTTAAAATAAACTGAACAAAATATGGAGTTTGTATACCTATCCTATGAAACTTGTGCATCAGCGTATTCAATTCATGTTTAACCTGGTATATGGATAACATAAACTAATTACTTATATGATTCATTGTCACTTCCGAATGTTTATAAAGCATAGCATGGCTTCGTTTACCTCTATTGCAACTTCCAGTACATGGCCACGACGAATGTGTGCCTGTGGACATGGCCCTTGTATTGTTAAGATTTCCAGGTCCACCAAAAATCCAAGGCGTTCCTACTTTGCATGTCCCCGCCCTGTGGTGAGTGACCCATTCTTTACCGGTCAGAACTGCATGAACATTAACAACCCATTGACTAATAGTTCCATCATTTGCACTCATCAGCCCTATGTCAGTTGGATTGGTTGGTGCGAAGAACCAAGGCGAGAGAACCAAGACTATGCGTCACAAGAGACGAAATTGTCATGCAATTGCGGGTTGATGTCATAGACATTCAACAATCCTTGCGTGTCCTTAAGACCATTGTATATGTGCTATGCATTGTCGTTGTCATTTTGTTGTTCTGTATGTAAGCAACGTTAGGATGTTGTCAATATGTATAAACACGTTACGAGGTTGTTAGTATGTTGGTAGTATGTTTTAGTATGACTTTAAGCTGCCTTTGCCTTCCTCCACTACGAAACGGTAGACATATTAATGACTATCATAACTATGTGCACTACTAAGTTCCATGGAACCTGTGTATGTATGTTATTAATGTGCAATGGTTATATGCTGTCTAATTTAGCATCCTATCTCTCTGTTTGTTGTTATTAATGTGCAATGGCTTATGCGTTTGTATATAACAACCGAATTTGTGATGGTAATCTTTTGTAACTGTACATTAGTAATGGCTTCCATACGTACTTCTCCGCATACCCAATCCAAAAGCAAAGAGCATTATCACAGAGAAGTCAAGCAGTCTTGAAGAGACACATAATCAGTTCAGCCACAAGGCCTCATGGGACAGTGACTCAATCCGAGTTTTCCTGCAGTTGCTTGCAAATGAGATTACAAAAGGAAATCGACCATTCCTAGTCCTCAGCCAAGCAGGGTACAAGTCCTTGGCAAGGAAATTTGAGAAAAAAATAGGAAGAAAACATGGCCCCACACAGTTGAAGAATAAATACATAAGTTTGAAAAAAAAGTGGCAAGCGTGGACAAAGTTGATGGATTCAAGCAAAGGAGTGTCAAGGATAGGGTTTGACAGTGACGCCGGTATGTTTCAGGCACTTGAGGAGTGGTAGGACAAGATGGAATCGGTAAGCACATGTTTCTTACGTTTCATATTTGTCTGTTACCAGTACATTTAAACTTTTCAAGTTAACTGCATTACTTGTTATATGAAATGTAACATCTTCCTCTTTCATAAATCTCCAATTGTGCAGATAAACAAGGTGTGTGCCAAGTTCAGGAAAAAAACTTTAGAACATCGTGACTTGATGGAGACGGTCTTCATCGGGGCATCAACTACTGGTAAGCACCATTGGACCCGGGGAGAGAAACTTGCTGAAGATGCTGATGACTCATTTGATTATGTGCACAGTTTTGGAGTGCAGCCATTTGTTGATCCGATACCCGCAGGAGTACAGGACGTGGATTCAGATTCTTCACTGGAACCTGTTCCGATTGAAAAGGGAAAAAGGAGAAAGACGTCATCAACAAGTGTTTCAAAGTCGAAGAAAACAACAAGTGAAGCGTCAGTTATTGCGGAAAGCATGAACAATCTAACAGATGTGGTGCGTACCAAGAATCAGCAGGTTACGGTGAGGCACCTCACAGGTAACGAATCGCTGTACATTATCTCGGAGTGCATGCATCGCCTGACGACTATTCCATCTCTTATTGGTACGCCGCTATTTCATTTCGCCTCGACACTTATGGATAACACAGATTACCGGGAGGTGATGATGTGCCAGCTTAATGATGACCACATTATAGGGTGGCTTCCACAAAAGCAGCTCCAGTGTACTGCGTCGACGCCGTTTGCGAACCTTTTTGGGGCTCGCCGGATGTGATACAGCGGTGTTATTAATGCTAAAGATGCCTGCCCTTCTCTTGCTTTGGAAAACTTTTACTTATGTGTAAATGCGCTCTTGGGCTTCAATGCTACAGTTTGGACTCAAATGTCACGGCTCTTAATCTGATCTTACAATGTGCGATGTGAGATTGATAAATCACCAAAGAGTCCAAATCCGGCAAATCGTTTTGGAAAACTAATTTTTTGTAAAGAAGTGCTAAACATGGACTGCTTTGTCAGATATAGAGTCGCCACCTAAATATTTTATTTTGAAAGAATTTAGGAAACCCTGACTCGTGCCTAAGGCCACGTGTCCATCATCACCAAAGTTGCCTCGGCACGGGAACTTGGGTACAATTGGGAAAGGTCATTTAATGAGCACCCCCGCACGCCCGATCAAAGATCGGCCTGTACGAAATATGATATCTTGTTTTTGAAAACACATGTGCTCTTATTTCGGTTAATTAGCTAGAATTACTATGTGATGCGCACAACACACAAGTATAGACTAGATCGCCTAATTTGGAACAAAGCATGGCATATCCGTTTGAAAATGATTTGAAGTTTGCTACTAGCAAGTAGGCTAAAATGCGGATTTCAATGAATTGTCCCAATTCAAGTAATCCAACCTTCAGCCACAGGCATTCAGGCAGTTATAGCATATAAGCAGTTAGCCTCATGGCAGTCAATAACACACATGCAGTATGCTAAAGCGTAAACACTCACAGTGTACTCCGAGCCAAAACAAAGAACTAGTTAGAAATCATGCATGATCCTGGTTCATGTTAAGATGGCTAATGCAACACATGCGATATGCTACTAAAATAGGCTCGGCTATCCTAAGAGTGTCATGTTAAATGTAACTTGGTACATGTATTCAAATTGGAATTGAAATACAACGCAGTTAGTATGATGCGCCGAGCCCGGTGCATGTAATACAGATGAATGGATGCACGCATGCAAGCATGAGGTATGCTAAATGAAACATGCCCTAAAACTAACCATCGTAAGCGGTTAAGTAAAAAGGAGAAAGAAATGGAGGTTGGAAGACATGCATCACACACAAGCACGCTTATTACAATAATGCGCCCTCTCGAGGGAGGGACCAAATAAGAAGCTAACTAGCTAATTTAAGCTAATTAAACTAATTTTTACACAACAAATTAATTAACTAATCCTAATTAACTAATTATTACAAAATGAATTGAAATAGCTAACGCATTAACTATTAAAGGTACAGACCAAAGCAAAACCTAGCTATCTAAGCATGGCAGCTAAGGAAAGCAATAAAAGCAGGAGATTCTCAGAGGGAGAAAACTGGATGCATGCTCGGTCGCCTCGTTTCGGAAATCCAATGCGATGCCTTGATTTGTCTCTGCTTTCATTTGTTTTCAGAAACTTGCACCAAGCTCCAAAAAGCTGAAACTTCACCTTGGGAATCCAGTGGGAGGGTGGCCGACCACTTTTGGTCCCTAGAAACACCTGCCAACCACTTTTTGCTGTTGAAAACCAAGAAAAGTGGTCGGCCAGCTACTTTTTCTGGCTGGCCGACCAGCTGTTGCTGCCAGACTCCAGTTTTCTGCAACAGAGAGCAAGAAAGGGCATGGCGATGTATTTGCAAGATATGTGTGCACAACCACCCTCCCTATCATGTTATGAACTCAAGGGGGTGTGGTTCTCGACCCTTGGGCCACCAATCGTGCATTTTTCGTGCATGATGGCCAAGAGGCAAAGTTGCACAATTCAATATGAAATAAATGCACAAGTAAACACATAAAGCCTAAAACTCTATCATGTATGATCAAGAGCGTCAGCGACCGGGAATTAAGGCACGTTTCATCACTTGAAGTATGAAACGTCCCTCTTTTCCCGTGTTTGGACTAACACCTATTTCAAACACAATGCAAGCAAGCATGGCATACACAATGTGAATAAACTACATGGCATACTCAATGCAATGTGACATGATTAACTTAACAAAGCTAATGGCATGCGAACAATACTAATGCGTGCATGCACAATACAACGTTACAAGGACAAATTAGCAATGTTAGGGACATGCACACACCATGCAAATATCAGTTAGCATGCACAATGCAATATACATGGCATGTTCAATGGACTTAAACTAAAAGGGGTAGACCTCAGTTATGCCCAAATCAGTGGCCATTGGTGATGAAATGAAGGCACATAAAGCAAGGCATGTATGCACAATGCATTGGCCATCAAAGAGGCCAAAGAGCACAACTCTCAAGAGTGCTCAATGAGTGACAAAAGTGGAAGTGTAGCAACACTAAGTGCACTGAAATGAAGCAAGAAATGATGTCAAATCATTCAAACAACATAAGTAAAGCATGCTAGGGTCCTAAGGCATGAAAGCTAGCAAAGAGCAACATAAAGGAGGCATACAATACATGGCACAAATGCATGAACTAGGTGTGGAAAGAGCTCAAGTAGGTCACAAGAAGGACCAAAACATGCTGAGACGAGGGCTCGAAGGCCTAGGCATGCAAGCATACGAGCTAAGGCATAAGTAAGGCAACAATGCACAATACTCAAAGGCACTCAAAGCATGAAAGAAGTGGGAACATGGCAAAGCTATAAGCTCTGAAATGTCATGTTAGGTGATGCCAAATCATGTACACAACACAAATGAAGCATGCAATAGTGCTCAAAGCTTTAGGTAAGCAAGAGCATTTGTACTACAAGTATACAAAACATGAAGCATGTGACCAAGGCAACCCAAAACAGTCCTAGTACATGTTAGAATGAGTCTAAAACATGCATGGAAGTAGGCCAAAATATACTAGCATGAAGGGCATGAAACATGGGAATGTAAGGCATAAGGTGGATTCACTACACACCTATTAAGACCAAGCATGGAATGACTTAAGCAACAAAATCAGAGTTATATCATGGCATAATAACCCCAAATAAGCACTGAAATGGTGGCTCGCAAGCAATGGCATGAAGGCATACGCAATGATTCATGTTAAGGCATAAAGGGGGAAACCCTCCAACGCATTGAATAAGTGATAAATGTGAATGTATGGCATGAAACATGAACTGAAATCACATAACAAGTGATGCAAAATCATTCAAATAAGCTAGGTAGAGCATACTAGTGGACTTGATACACAAAGCTAACAAGCTAGATTGAACTATAGCTTACAAAGCAAGTCATACATGACCAAAACAACCAAATCAGAGCTAAAGCATGTTAAAACATGGACAAAAGCTTCATGAAGTTAAGCCAAAAGCATGCTAAAATGACATGTCACAACATGATGCATGTTAGGCTATTTCATGGAAATGCACTACAAGTGCAAGGAGCATGCAAAGGCTAACCAAACCAAACCAAAATAGAGTCATGACATGGCAAAATATCACCAAAAATATGCTGAAATGGACACAACATGGGCTAGAAATACATGCTACTTCATAAAGCATACAAAGCTAGTTTGTGTAATTTACACTACAAGTGTATTAACCATGCATGGAGTGACCAAGGCAAGCAAAAATAGTGGTATGCTATGGCAAAATAACCACAAATACATGCTAAGAATAAACTAACACAAGCTTAGTAAAGGTGCTCAAACACGAGGCATATTAAGGCATGTAAAGAAGATGCAAGGAGAGGGATGGCCCTCTCCTTCTTAGGATCTTAAAACACCATCCCCACCACTGAAATTCTCTGGATTTCAGTGGTGAGAAGGCCAATACAAGGTGGTCTCGAAACTCAAAAAAAAGGCTCAAAGAAAGCCAAACAAGGCCTAAGAGGGGGTAAACAACCCCAAACACAAAAGTGATCTTAAACAAACTTTTTAAGCATGCAAAAATAGAACTTTTATCAGTTATGAGCTAAGCTTAAACAGCATGCAAGATAGGATAAAAGCTTAAGAAAGAAAGGGGGATTTAAAGGTTAAAAGCTCACCCTTAAAGACCCTCTTTATAACTGCACTCCAGCAAGTTTTTCAAGCTCAAGGCAACCCAAGAACACCAAAATTAGCCCCTAAGCACCTCAGTAGCAAAATATGGTGTTTGAGTGTGTGTTTGTGTGTTAAAGTAGACAATTCTACACTTTTGGAACAGCAAAAATGAAGAACAAGAGTGATATAGAGACAAAGCTATATGTAACTCTCTTGGGGCAAAATTCTGAACTTGGGGGAGGGAGGAGGAGCCTCCCTCTTATAGAAGAGGAAAGCCAAAGCTTCTTGGAGAAGCTAAGGTTGAGTGCTATCCCTCCATACAGAGGATGGCTCAAATGCTCTCCAGCTATGCCAGCTGTCTTAAAATATCTCCAAAAATGTGCCAAAAAGGCCTGCTAGTAAAAGTGGTCGGCTAACCACTTTATGTGGTTAACCAAAGCAAAAACTGGTCGGCCATAGGTGGGAGAGGTCAACACACTAAATGCAAGGTGGTGGTGTGGCGGTCGACCAGAAAAGATGGTCCAAAGACCAAGAAAACCAGTTATCTGACAAGAAAACTAGCTGGAAAAAGGAAAAGTGGTTGACCAGGAGAAATACTGGTCTCCCACCCTTGTACCACCTTCCAAACAAAGAAAACAAGGTTTGTACCAAAAACAAACCAAAGCAGATGCAAGATGAGAAATCGGGAGGCGAAACACGCGGCCAAAAGCCCCGAAAACTAGTTGACGAGCATCAAAAGTGGTATGCAACCACAAAAGTGGTCTCCCGGACCACAGTGTTCCTCTAGGAAGAGGCAACAAGGTGTGGTTCAAAAACCACGACAAACAGAGAATGTTAAGCGGTCCCGAGACAAGGCGCGCGGCCAAAGGCTCCAAAAATCGAAAACTAGTCTCCAAACGGGAAAAGTGGCTTACGACCATGAAAAGTAGTCTACGACCACAGAGAGATGGTCTACAAGACCACTCCCTCCCTCCGGGAAGGGAAAACAAGACTTGGTCCGCAAACCGAGTCAAAGCACAAAGAGTTCAGAGGCCCAGAGGCAAGGCTCTCAGCCAAAACTCCGAAACCTCAGAACGAGCACAACATGCACCATCACTGAGCGCTCAATCGATGACGTCTGAGCCTTAAGGTCGGTCAAAAATGAGGTGTCTACATTATGTTATTGTTGGAACTGTACTAAAAGAGAATGGTTGTGTCTGCATGTTTGAAACTTGTACGATGTTTTTTTTTTTTTCTTGCTAGCTATGGTTTAGTAATGGTTTGCATGTTTGTCGTAGACACAATGTCTGAATGGTTATGTGTTTTTTTGGAATGGAATATGATGGTTGTGTTTGAATTAAATGTTGTGTTTGGGAAACTGTTACGTTAGTTTGACGTCATCTTTTGTGGTTGTGTTAGCAATGGCTTATGCTGTGTTAATAGTCCTCCTACTCAAGATAATGACCAGGTTTACTATTTGTTTAATTCATTTCATTATGCGGTAGTTATGACATTGGTGACGGCATCTTTTAACATTAAAAATGATGTTGGCATTATGTAATTGGAAACTGTTATTACATTTGAGTCCATACATCACGCGCAAACTGATTGAAACAGTGCCACTCTTGTAGGTTTCGCAACATTAAAGACGTGATGAATCCATGGGATGGAAGCAACAATGACGAGTTAAGGGAAATGCTTAATGAAATGGTCGTACAGCTGCAACAAGAACACAACTGGACATTTCTACAAGGATGCCAATATATCACAGAGTGGTACGAAAAACACATGGCTAAAACGCCATGTCGCACTTCTATACTAACCAGGCATGCATGGATATCTGAACTATATGCGGGCCATATGGGTCAATTTGAGGAAAATGTTTGCATGCCGAAGGAAGTTTTTGCCGCTTTGTGTGAGACATTAGTAAATGATTTTAGGTTACAAGTACCGCAACGTCCACATGACTTAGCTGTTGAAGAAAGCGTTGCAATGTTTATCCACGTGTTGAAAGGGAAACAAAATCGGGAAATCCGAGAACGATTCCAACATTCGGGGGAGACTGTGTCTCGGCATGTGCATAACGTATTAGCTTCTATGAAAGAGTTCACTGTTGTTCATTGCCAGCCCACATATGGTTAGTATTGTATATATCCATACGTGCGGTCTAAACGAAAATATCTACCGTTCAAGGTACTACTGAAAAACATTACCCAGTTATTTGTGCGAAGTCCAGTTATTTTGTGTTTATTATTAAGTGGACTTGAAGTATGAAAATAAACATTACCTAGCACCATTCAGAGGCAGCCGTTACCACCAACAAGAATTTCGACGTACTCAACGGAACAGGACGACAAACACGCCAAGGGAATTATTTAACAAAGTTCACTCGTCGTTACGCAGTGTAGTGGAACGCACTTTCGGTGCCTGGAAAAATCAATGAGGGTTTATTCGAGACATGCCTCGGTATGACTTTGCAAATGTGCAAGTTCAGTTAGTAGGTGCGTCAATGGCATTACATAATTATATACGGCGAAACATAGGTAATCCAACAACTGTTCACCCAATCTGTGACGAGGAAGAGGCTATGACAATAGTAAATGCCATACCAGAAGTTGAACATGATGAGGATGGTTTAATGGTTGGGGATGAGGACTGGCATATGGCATTGGTGCGCCTTCGCATACGCGACAAGTTATGTTACTTGCGTAATAACGAAACATTAGGAAATATATAATAGTCCACCTAATTTTCGTAGGGTTGTAACATTGGTAACACACATGGAACAGACTGTATTCAAATATATTATCATGTACAATATGTATGTGTTTACACGGGAATATAATCCCTTTCAGTTGGTGACGTGCCTAACTTTGAAAAACTAAAAACAACAGAAAAAGCCGTAGATGGAAAAAAAAAACCAACGTCAAACAAATAAATAAATAAAAAAAAAATGAATTCAAAATTTATCATGTGCCACGTCCATTAAAAACATGAAATAAAACAGTTTATTCAAATATATTATCATGTACAATATGTATGTGTTTACACGGGAATATAATCCCTTTCAGTTGGTGACGTGCCTAACTTTGAAAAACTAAAAACAACAGAAAAAGCCGTAGATGGAAAAAAAAAAACCAACGTCAAACAAATTAAAAAAAAAAATGAATTCAAAATTTATCATGTGCCACGTCCATTAAAAACATGAAATAAAACAGTTTAAAACTACAAACAGCCAGACAGACATGAAAAATTATCATAAAAAATTACAGTATTATGATTTTTTACATCATAAATTAAAGCCAACACATGGAATACAAATTTTGTAAACTAAAAACAAATTAATGTATACAAATAAAAAGAAATTGACAAAAGCATAAATAAAAAAGAACTGAAATAAAAAAATAACATAATTTGTATCTGCCACGTAATTTAAAAATAAATGCAACACATGAAAACCCATTTTTCAAAAAGCAAAAACAAATTAATGTATACCACTAAAAATGAAAATGACAAAAACGTAAATTTAAAAAAAAAGAACCACAAAAATACGCCTGACCCACAACAATAAAAAAAATAAATAAATAAGAACATAATTTACCATTTGCCGCGTAATTTAAAAATAAATACAACACATGAAAACCCATTTTTCAAAAATAAAAACAAATTAATGTATACAAATAATAAAAAATGACAATTTTGAAAATTTACAACAAAGAACCACAAAAATACGGCTCATCCAAAAAAGTAAAAAATGAAAACATAAAAACAAAAATTAACATTTGCCACGTAATTTACAAATATCATAAACACATGAAAACCCATTTTTGAAAAATAAAAAGAAATTAATGTAAAGAAATACAAAAAATTGATAAAAACGTAAATTTAAAAAACAGAACCACAAAAATACAGCTCATCGAAAAAAATAAAAAAGAAAAACATAAAACCAGAAATTAGCATTTGCCACGTAATTTACAAATAGATAAAACACATGAAAACCCATTTTTGACAAATAAAAACAAATTAATGTATCGAAATTTAAAAAAAAAAAATGACAAAACCGTAAATTTTTAAAAAAAGAACCACAAAAATACGCCTCATCCAAAAAAATAAAAATTAAAAACATAAAAACGGAAATTAGCATTTGCCACGTAATTTACAAATAAATAAAACACATGAAAATCTATTTTTGAAAAATAAAAACAAATTATTGCATACCAATAAAAATAAATAAGAAATAAACATAAATTAAAGAAAAAGAACAAATTAATGTATAGAAAAAGAAAAATGACAAAAACATAAATTAAAAGAAAAAAAAACCATAGAGATATCCTTAACCCCAAAACAGCTCATAGAAAAAAAAAAAAAATTGTTTTTCCAATGACGCTGACGTAGAGCAGAGAAGTTAAGGAGTTGACATTCTTAAAATCACTTCAAGGGTATTTTGGTCATTTACCATGAACACACCTCACCAAAAAGTCAAAAAAGCCCTTCCCAAACTAGGTTTTTTAGCCCCAGGCTAAAATAGCCAAAAAAACCAAAAAGCCAACCCACTTCTCAAATCAGGTTTTTTAGTCCCAAGCAAAAATAGTCAAAAAATCCAAAAAACCAACCCACTTCCCAAACGGAGGCTCAATATGTTTTATTTTGTTAGAAGCCACAAATTTTTAGATTTTTTTATTATTGTTCTAAATATAATTAATTTTACTTTTTTAATAAAATAACATTATTATTTTCACATAATAATTATATTCTTTTTTATGAGTAATTTATTAGTCATATAAATAAATAAATAATACAATTGTCGTATATTTTTAACTAAAATCTATTTAAGGCCTCGTTTGGCAATTACATGTTTTAACTAAAAAGTTAAAACGCCACTATAAGTTCTCACGTCACTCTATTTTTCTGTATATTTTTTCATAAAAAAAACAAAAAAATTATTAAAATAATTTATTTCCAAACTAGGCCTAAGTGTACCTCTCATTTATATTAGATTCACTCTCTTTAGTCATAGTAAAAAGGAAGTTAATACAATTATAATAAATGTGGAGCTAATTACACTTCTACAAACTTTAGGCGAGTTGAGTGTAATTTACCCTTTTTTTATGGTAAATTATGCTAACATTCCCTTCATGTTTTAAAAAAATACACAGAGTCTCATAAAATTTACATAATTGCGTTTTTACTTTTAAGATTTTAATTTATATAACATTCAATTTTCTTTCTATCAATCATTTCATATAAAGGGAAAAACAAATGTTATATTTTTAAAGTGAAAAAATTAGCAATACATCCTCCATATAGTTTTGGATAGTAAGAAACTGTAGATGTGCTCTTGGGCTTCATGCTACAGTTCGGACTCAAATATCACGGTTCTTAATCTGATCTCACAATGTGCGATGTGAGATTGATAAATCACCAAAGAGTCCAAATCCGGCAAATCGTTTTGGAAAATTGATTTTTAAGAAAGAAGTGCCAAACATGGACTGCTTTGCCAGATACAGAGTCGTTACCTAAATATTTTATTTTAGGGGGGATTTAGGAAACCCTGACTCGTGCCTAGGGCCACGTGTTTATCATCACCAAAGTTCCCTTGGCTCGGGAACTTGGGTACGATTGGGGAAGGTCATCTATGAGCACCCCCGCTCGCTCGATCAAAGATCGGCCTGTACGAAGTATGATATCTTGTTTTTGAAAACACATGCGTTCTTATTTCGGTTAATTAGCTAGAATTACTATGTGATGCGCACAACACACAAGTATAGACTAGATCGCCTAATTTGGAACAAAGCATCGCATATCCATTTGTTTGAAAAATGATTTAAAGTTTGTTATTCGCAAGTAGGCTAAAATGCGGATTTGATGAATTGTTCCAATTCAAGTAATCCAACCTTCACCCATATGCATTCAGACAGTTATATCATATAAGTAATTAGCCTCATAGCAAGCATGCTAACATGGCAACATCAACACAAATGCAATATGCTAAAGCATCGACACTTACAGTGTACTCCGAGCCAAAACAAAGAACTAGTTAGAAATCATGCATGATCCTAGTTCATGTTAAAATGGCTAATGCATCGCATGCAAAGTGCAACTAGAATAGGCTCGGCTAATCTAAAATGGCATATGAGATGCGACAATTCAATACATGTATTCAAATTGGAATTGAAATACAATGCATTTAGTATAATGCGCCGAGCCTGGTGCATGCAATACAGATGGATGGTGCAAACATGCATAGCATAAGGATGCTAAATGAAAGATGCCCTAGAACTAACCACTGAAAGCGGGTAAATAAAAGGGAGAAAGAAATGGGGGTTGGAAGATATGCATCACACACACGCACGCTTATTATAAAATTGTGCCCTCTCGACGGAGAGACCGAAAGAATAATACAAATCACCTAATTAACTAACTTACAAGCTAATTAATTATTACACAACCCTTAACTAATTAAACAAATTAATTAAGCTATGAAAACAGTAAAACAGCCTCAGGAAGAGGGACAAATGCATGCTCGGTCGGCTTCGCTCTGAAATCCATCGCCATGCTTCATGTTGCCTCTGTTTGTATTGCTCTGTTTCTCTGAAAATTGTGCCAACTTCTGTGACACTTCTGAACCATCTTTTGTACGCCGTGGGAGGTTATTGACCAAGAGGTGATGCCATCGACCAAGAGAGGAAGGTCATCGACCAAATATAAGGCTCTCGGCCAAATGTTTGTTGCCGATTGGCACTGAATATGGTCGATCGACCATCTCTTCTTGTGAAAAGTGCCTGTTGCTGCAGCAGAGGACAAACAGAGCATGGCAATACATTTACAAGACAATGTCTGCACAACTACACCCTTTATCATGTTTAAGACTTAAAGGTGTGTAGTTCTCGACCCTCGGACCACTAATCATGCATTTCAATGCATGATGGCCAAATGAGCCAAGTGTGCAATTCAATATCAAATGAAATGCACAAAAACACATAGGGGACCTCAACCTCTATCATGCTTGATCAAAAGGCAAGGCAATGCACACACAATGCAATGCAACCTAAGCATGCAAACATACATGCATACAATCTAATAGGCATGCAACAACAATACCAATAACAAACATACAACAACATGTAATCTAACAAGTATGCAAGATAGATGAGCATGCAACAATGTCAATTAGCAAGCATGCAACAAGCATGTAAGCATAATGTAAAGTAACAACTTTGAACAACATGGTAAGATGCAACATGAACATGCAAACATGCAAGGCATGTAAAGGTGGACAAGTATGCAACAACATACAAAATGAGACAAGCATGCGACAACATGGTAAAATGGACTTAAACTAAAGATGGATAGGCCTCAACCATGCCCAAAATCAGTGGCCAAAATGCTATGAAAATGAAGACAAAGGTACATACAAACATGCATGCTAATTGGCCTATCACCTAAGCATAGGAGAGCAACTTTCAAGAACACTTAAAAGAGGACAAACATGGACATGTGACATACATTGTAAGCTCTGAAATCATGTTAGGAAAGGTGCCAAACCAACCAAACAAAGCAAGCAAGTCATGCAAAAAGGCTTAAAGCTTGGAATTAGCCAAGGGACTCAAACCATGGCCATGCAAAACATGAAGCAAATGGCAAGTATAATCCAAAACAGTCCTAGATCATGCCAAAATGAGCCTAAAACATGCAAGGACCAAAGCCAAAATAAGCTAGAACAAAGGGCTGAAAGCACGAGACATGCAAGGCTACAAAAGAGGTGTTACACTACACTTATCAAAACCAAACATGGCATGACTTAAGTAATGAAAAACAGAGTTATGGCATGGTAAAACAAGACCAAAAACCCACTTAGATGGCATCCCAAAGACCTAAACATGATGGCACACACAATGACCCATTCATGAGGCATAAAACACAAACCCTTCAAAACAT
>NW_021030842.1:104449-115007 GCF_004153795.1 Camellia sinensis
GGGGGACCGAAAGAATAATACAAATCAACTAATTAACTAACTTACAAGCTAATTAATTATTACACAACCCTTAACTAATTAAACAAATTAATTAAGCTATGAAAACAGTAAAACAGCCTCAGGAAGAGGGACGAATGCATGCTCGGTCGGCTTCACTCGGAAATCCATCGCCATGCTTCATGTTGCCTCTGTTTGCACTGCTCTGTTTCTCTGAAAATTGTGCCAACTTCTGTGACACTTCTGAACCATCTTTTGTACGCCGTGGGAGGTTATCGACCAAGAGGTGATGCCATCGACCAAGAGAGGAAGGTCATCGACCAAATATAAGGCTCTCGGCCAAATGTTTGTTGCCGATCGGCACTGAATATGGTCGATCGACCATCTCTTCTTGTGAAAAGCGCCTGTTGCTGCAGCAGAGGACAAACAGAGCATGGCAATACATTTACAAGACAATGTCTGCACAACTACACCCCTTATCATGTTTAAGACTTAAAGGTGTGTAGTTCTCGACCCTCGGACCACCAATCATGCATTTCAATGCATGATGGCCAAATGAGCCAAGTGTGCAATTCAATATCAAATGAAATGCACAAAAACACATAGGGGACCTCAACCTCTATCATGCTTGATCAAAAGGCAAGGCAATGCACACACAATGCAATGCAATCTAAGCATGCAAACATACATGCATACAATCTAATAGGCATGCAACAACAATACCAATAACAAACATGCAACAACATGTAATCTAACAAGTATGCAAGATAGATGAGCATGCAACAACATGTCAATTAGCAAGCATGCAACAAGCATGTAAGCATAATGTAAAGTAACAACTTTGAACAACATGGTAAGATGCAACATGAACATGCAAACATGCAAGGCCTGTAAAAGTGGACAAGTATGCAACAACATACAAAATGAGACAAGCATGCGACAACATGGTAAAATGGACTTAAACTAAAGATGGATAGGCCTCAACCATGCCCAAAATCAGTGGCCAAAATGCTATGAAAATGAAGACAAAGGTACATACAAACATGCATGCTAATTGGCCTATCACCTAAGCATAGGAGAGCAACTTTCAAGAACACTTAAAAGAGGACAAACATGGACATGTGACATACATTGTAAGCTTTGAAATCATGTTAGGAAAGGTGCCAAACCAACCAAACAAAGCAAGCAAGTCATGCAAAAAGGCTTAAAGCTTGGAATTAGCCAAGGGACTCAAACCATGGCCATGCAAAACATGAAACAAATGGCAAGTATAATCCAAAACAGTCCTAGATCATGCCAAAATGAGCCTAAAACATGCAAGGACCAAAGCCAAAATAAGCTAGAACAAAGGGCTGAAAGCACGAGACATGCAAGGCTACAAAAGAGGTGTTACACTACACTTATCAAAACCAAACATGGCATGACTTAAGTAATGAAAAACAGAGTTAGGGCATAGTAAAACAAGACCAAAAACCCACTTAGATGGCATCCCAAAGACCTAAACATGATGGCACACACAATGACCATTCATGAGGCATAAAACATCAACTCTTTAAAGCATTAAAGTAGTGATAAGTGCAAGTATATGAGCATGAAATATGGACTGAAATAGTATACCAAATGATGCCAAATCATTGAAATGGTCCAAGTAAAGCATGCTAGTGACTTGGACACTTAAGGCTAACAAGCTAGATTGCATGGTAGCTATACAAAGCATGGCATATATGATCAAGAAAATGCAAAACAGAGCTTTAGCATGTTAAAACAAGGCTAAAATCTTTTTAGAGTCGAGCCAAAATCATGCTAGAATGACATGTTAACATGATGCATATTGAGGCAAATGAGGGGATTGCAAGACAAGTATATGGAGCATGTAAGGGACCATTAAACCAACTTGAAATAGAGGTATATCATAGCAAAATAACACCAAATACTTGCTGAAATGGAGCTAAAACAAGCTAAGCAAACATGCTACCAATATAAGCCATTTATACTAGCATACAAGACAACAAGAAGAGGGGATGACCCTCTCCTATTTAAGACTCCAAAACCACCTTCCCACCACTGAAAATCCTCTAGATTTCAGTGAATGGTAGAAAGGTCATGCAAGGGCAAGAGCAAAGGCCAAAAGAGATGGCTCTAAATAAGGCCAAACAAGGCCTAAGAGGGGGTAGACAACCCCCAACCAAATAGTGATCTTAAACAAAGATCTAAAGCATCAAAAATCAGAACTTATTGTAGTTTAGAGTTAAGCTTAAAACAATAAGCAAGAAGGTCTAAAAGCTTAAGCAAGAAGAGGGTATTAAAAGCAAGAATGCTCACCCTTGAAGAACACTTTCAAGAACAAGGCTCCAGCAACTTTTCCAAGCTTAAACCACTCTAAGAACTCTGAAACTAACTCTCTAGGATCTCAACAACCAAAGGATGGTGTATTGCTAGGTGTTTGTGTGCAATAGTGTGAACAAAACACCTTTCTGAGCACAAATACACACACAAAGATGTAAAGAGAGGGAAATATAGAGATAGATAGATACAACTTCTCTAACCCTATTTTTTCAGAACCTCTGAGAAGGGAGGAGGAGCTCCTTTCTTATAGAATTCCAAATTCTAAAACTTCCTAAGCAAGCTAATCAAGGGGCAAATCCCTCCATACACGTGTATGGAGGGGGGAATTGTGGATGCCAGCTATGACAGCTGGCATAAAATATCTGCAAAAAGCAGATAAACAGGGTTCGGCCAGAAAATATGGCCGATCGACCAACATAAAGGCCAACCGACCAAAAAAAGTACCGATCGACCAAAACTTTTGGCCGATGGCAAGAAAACAAGGCCGATGGCTTTATGCCTTGGTCGATGGGTTGAGGAGATGGCCAACAAGCCACCCTCTTCCCTCAGAAGCAAAACACAAGTGTTTGGTCCACAACTAAGCACAAAACAGTCAAGTTGAGAGATCTTGAGGCAAGGCGCGCTGCCGAGACCTCCGAGAACTCAAAACAAACACGAGCATGGATGATCATCTAGTGTTTAGACGATGATGTCAAAGTCTTGAGGACGGTCAAAAATGGGGTGTCTACAGAGAGGTCAAAGATAATTATTCTTCCTAATTAAAATCCCTCAGTGTTATTATTTCAGTAGCTTAGGTCTTTTATCTCACCTTTTACATTATTTAAGTGATTTCAAAACTTTAAAACTTAATATCAATTTACATCTCAATTTTTTGTAAAAATTATACTTTTAGAATCTTATTGACAAGATCTTGTGTAACGCCCTCGAAAATAAACCTATTAAATATATATATAACATCAACATGCAATGTTAAAAAGGAAACAATTCATTATAACATTCATTCATCAGAGTCTTACTAAATAAATGCATTACATGTAACATCAAATTAAATGCCCTACAGGCTTACATTTTTCCAAGTCAACACTTGGACACAAAAGTATGAGTTCTAACTCAAAGACAAATAAAGCCCTAGGCTTGAGTGTTTACATGTACTAACAAATAAAAACAAATAACTGAAAATAGTCTTCAAAATCCAAGTCCTTCCCAAGCTAAGTCCTTGGAGGTAGCTTATCACCTGAACCTGAAAATGATGTTCCCATATAGGGTAAGCCACAGCCCAGTAAAGATATACTAAACCAAATATAAGTAATGAATAAAGCGATAGCATTCAATAGATGATTAACCTAGATAATCAATTACATCATTAAACTGTCTCATGACACTAATGTCTAAGACACGTTTTACTTTCCAACATTATCAATATGGCTCAGAACCTGGCCAAACTTACAACAGTGAACTATATATATCATATTCACATTCTTCCAATGTCAACAAACAAATGAGACTCAGGCTCAAATCAAACACTTCATACTTCCAGTTTGATACACATTTTAGTGCTGTATCAATAAAAAACACTTCAATATAAATAAGCACACATAAAAGTGATGCTAATGGAGTCCATCCCCTATTTCCTCCCAAACAAAATCCGGTTTAGAGGTCCATCCCCTATCTTCCCCTAAACCGTGGAGTACATCCCCTATCTCCTCCCACACAAAACAATGTATGTAAACACATAACATATACAACACACAATCAATACACATAATGTCTGTATTAATTCAACAGTCAAAATTGATGACTTAATCAATGATTAGTTTCAGTTACCCCTAATCCACATGCAGTGTCTACAACAATCACGACTATCCTCCACCGATAGCCCAAAACAGTTATTTCTAGACTTGGAAATAAATAACTCAACAATTAAATGGACGAGTGATTTAAATTAACCAACTACCCCATTTAGTCAATGAATTGCTCAACCTCGTGAATTTAACTAGTTTCCCCAATGTTCCTTAAATTAAATGTACAATTCAATTTATTTAAACAACTAGGGTTTTTCCCAAAATTACCAAAATACCCCCAACCTATTATAATGCCAGAACTTAGAACAAAACGTATACATTGGAGTAGGAAATCCCTACCTCGAAGAAGATAACCCGAATGGGGAAGACGGAGATGATGACCTAAAAACCCAAGTGCTCCAAAACTACAAACTCTCAGATTAAAACGAAGCTCTCGACTCACTCTATCTTTTTAATAAAGCAACTAGGGTAGAAACACCCTAAAAGGTGATGAAACCTAAGAGAGAAGATGAGTAGAGGGAGAGAAAACTCGGAACTAGGGTTTTAGGATCAAAAGAATGTAAAAAAAACGCTTTAAAAACCGCTGCTGCGTATTTAAACCCGTCAGGCTCGCTCGAGCGAAGACTTGGTCGCTCGAGCGACCAGACACACAAAACCCTCGCTCGAGCAAAGAAAAGCTCGCTCGAGCCAAAAATGCAATGCTTCAGGTCTGCAACCCAGCAGCACGCTCGAGCGACAGAATGCTCGCTCGAGCGAGAATGCTCGCTCGAGCGAGGAACTCGAAAACATACACCTCGCTCGCTCGAGCGAAGAAAATCTCGCTCGAGTGAATAAGCACTGCCCTCAGGTCTATACTAGACGCAATCTCTCGCTCGAGCGAAGCAAAGCTGGATCGAGCCAGAAGACACAAAATACAACCCTGGCTCGAGCGACCAAGCCCTGGCTCGAGCGACCAACCCAAAAACTGGACAGCAACACTTGGTTTACGAACCCAACCAACCTGAAACAAACCTGCTCAACACATCCTATAACTCCAAATGAGAAAATAAAGGACGACAACAACAATTATACAATAATCAAATGGAAAAAAACCAGGGTCGCTATATCTTGCAACAAGATTCATAAACAATATGAAACTATAAAGAAAAAAATTCATGAAATTTCACTGATTTGGTCATCAAAATTTCACTGACCAATCGAAATTCACCGACTTAGGTCAATAAAATTTCACTGAGTTGCTTGCTAGTTCTTTGCAACGAGGTTGGATTTGTGTTGAAACATGTTACCTTTACAATTCTTTGTTGCGAATTTTAGATATTGATTTTTGAGTTTTGAACTTTTTGATTGTGAGTTTGTGTTTTGACTTGTTTATTGTTATTGGTGATATAAGAATAGCTTTACAATGTTTGTTATATATCTTTTCTAGATTTATTAGTTGTGAGTCTAATTGTACCTTCTTCTTTTTTTGTTGAGCTTTGTTTTTTTGTTGTTATTATTGTTTTGTTATTTTTAGAAAGAGAAAATGTGTGCTTTGATTTAAATAGGTGATGAACAAATTAGGTATTTAATTTGCTGATTTTTGTTTTTTATTGTTGTTTAAGACATATTTTTCTCTTATGATGTGTATGTAGATAAACTAAATGAATGTCAATGATGTTGTAAATTTCTATATGGTTTAAAATGAATGTCAATGAATTATTTCAAAGAATTTTATGAATTTTTTGTCAACTTAGTGAAATTCGGTTTATATATCTCATTGTAAAAGAAACTAAATTGTTTTTTTTTTCTTTTTGTTTTATTGCTAATTGAGACACAAAAATTTCTTTGTTATGTGTGTACACAAAGAAATGACATTGATTTTGTTTTCTCTTATGTCAAAAAATTTTCTCTATGATGTGTGTGTACACTGGAAATTGCATTGTTTTATTGTTGTTTTGGTTTGAGAAATTTGTTATTGATGTGTGTACACAAAAAAAATTAAAATAATTTTGTACATAGAGAAATTTCACTTACCAGTTGAAATTTCACTGATCTAACTTGGTTATCGAAATTTCACTGACCAATTGAAATTTCATTGACCCAAGTTAGTAAAATTTCTATGACCAAATCAAAATCAGTGAAATTTTGTCATTTTTTTTAGAATGTTGTATTCATCATGGATCTTGTTTTACAAATCTTGATGAAACAATTCAAAAAATAAAAATTTGATAAAAAAACAAACATCTAAATCAAAAGGTATAGAATTTTAAAATTTTCAAACGAGTCATAAATGTTATTGAATTTTGTCACTATGTGCTTTGAAGGACCTAAACTAAAATTGAAAATTATATTGTCCTTATCCTTCGGAAAAAATATTAATAAGGATCTTAAACTAAAAATCCCTTTTAAAATTAAAATGTATATTTTACATTTTATAATTTATCTGTCTACACGCTACTTACACTATTAGTTTCATTTACTTTGACTTTGCTAATTGTGATATTAATATAATTATACCAAATTTATAGAATTTATTGTGATTTTTTCAAACATCAAGAGTAGTTAATGTAATTTACCCTTTTTATTTTTCTTAAATTGCACAATCTTCTATGAACTTTTTGACAATTATAAGGGATTTCTTTTAAATTTTTACAATTATAGGAACCTCTCTTATAATTTTTTATAATTACAAAAATTTCTTTTATGATTTATAAATTCACACTACTTTATTTTGTCAAAGTTGTTGTGTTAATGGTGAAGTTTAAATTATTTTTTGAAAAACAAAATTTTGAAAAAGACAAAAAATAACCTCTATCATCATTATTTTCAAATTGAAATCCAAAGGCTATATAAGGCTTGTTTGGTGCTACTTGGTTAAAATAGTCAATAAAGATAAATATAGGCTAAAATAATTAATAAGACAAAACGTCACATTTAATCTATAATCATTTCATTTTTTTTTTCATAACTATCAGATCAATTACAAAAATAAATGAATAAATAAAATCAACTATCCTCTCAAATATAATTTTTTAGTCAAGTTAAAATAGCTTAAATGTCAAGGAAAATTATATGAAAACCTGAATTTGTGGCCTAATTTGTAGACCCAATTACATAGATGACTTATGTGGCGAGCCACATATATAATTTATTTATTTAGTTGTTTATAAAACATAGTCAAATAGGAGTTTTAAATGTCTAGGGCACCTTCTTTGTGGGGTTCATCATCCATTCTAGGGATTCTGAGCAAGTTCCCCATCCCATCTTTGCCTAAAAACATTTCGAAGATGGTGGAATCCTAGCTGATTACAACATCCAGAAAAAGCTATTTACAACATCCAGAAAAAATCAACTCTCCATTTGGTTCTTCGATTTTGAGGAGGAGCAAAGGAGAGAGAGAAGAAGACATATGCGAAGCCTAAGAAGAAGGTTAAGCTCGTTGTACTTCAATTTTTATACGATTGATGATTCTGGGAAAGTTTAGAAGGCTGAGAAAGAGTGTCGAATTGGTGAGTGAGAAGTGTGGTTCAGAGTAATGAACCATTTGACATATGATCTAACAATAGTGTGGCCATCTCTAACTCTTAATTTGATTGAAATTTGAGTAAAAACTTTATTTGATATAAACCACTTTAATTGATAAACTTATATTTTAGTATAAATTTGAGTACAAATTCACTAATGGCTATTAGAGCACAAAATAACATCAAAATTTCTGAATAAACATTTGTGTCTTCTTTGATTTGGCTAAAAGTTTGAGTAAAATGTATGAGCTTTGATATAGGTTTGAAACAAGGATTGGAGAATGCCATCCATTTAATCAAAACTATTATATTGTGTATTTCTAGTGAAATAGTAACTGTACAATTATGGGATCGTAGATGGTTTTCAATTTCATTACCTTTGGCTTGTGGTTTTGAAATCTTTTGGAGTTCTTCCCTTTCTTTTTCTTTCTTATATTATAGGAATGTCGTCCATGGAAGTGATTCAGTTGAGAGTATTATGACAAAAACTACACTGTGATTTCTAATTTGCACTGTGAACTGGAATTTGTTACTCCTTGGATTATTGTTTTCATGCTGATGGATTGTCCTCAAGAAGATGCCCCATATTACAAATTCGGGTGAGGAAAATTATCTGGATGTAGTGGGGTTGATATTGTTTTATGGTCAAGTTAATAGAAAAGGACATTTTTTACTATCTATTTGAGATTGTTATGATCATTTGGAAAAGACCATTATATCAATGTAACACTTTGTGAATCACATGCATCAACAATATGTAACTTTACGACTTCAATACAAATGTAGTGGGTTTCAATGTTAATATGATATCTAGTTTATTTTTTTGATTTTGTACTGAGACATGTAACTTTATAATATTATGCATCAAATCTTGTGGAATCTGGTTTGCGAAAGCGTATGGTTGAAATAATTGCTCTATTTACCAAAGGTTTATATTGACCATTTGCATGTCATGTTCTTTAAAAATAAAAAATACAAAAAATAATAATGATACAAATAATGTTCAATGGTTCATTTGTGATTAAGTTATCAAATTCTCTTTGTCTACATCCTTTGTCTATTGTATTCACTTGCAATAATGGCTTTCAGTGTAGCACATTTGGGATGAACTTCAAAATAAATTTGAAACCAAAATTCACATCTTGCAAATTGAAGCAAGCAATGCAAGAATTTTAAAACTGTAACCAAGATAAAACAATTCAAAATCCCAATTCAAAATTCGTTATAAACTAGTTTCATTCAAGTGTAACAAAGACATTGTTTATAAACTATTATCAAATAGACGTAAGTTTAAAACTTCTGTCAAAAACACTACTTATAGACTACTGTACGGGGAGCAAATATTCCGGCAAGCCCGTACTCCTTTCTTCCGAGCTCCGTTTCTGTCTGATCACCTGCGAGCAAATAACGGTGAGCTACCCGGCGGTGTGTGGCCGGAAAAACCCTCCGACGATCAAGTTAGCACACACTTTAGGATAGAGAGAGAGAGGGAGGAGTGTTTTAGTAGGGCTGAGCAAGGAATCCGTGAAATCCGTAATCCGATCCAGTCCAGTCCAATCCGATAGGTTTGGATTGGTTTTTTGAATCCGTGGTTCGGTTCCGGATTGAATAATTAAAAATCCGTAGTTCACGGATTGGTTCCGGATTGAATCCCACGGTTCCGGATTGGAACCGATCCGGACCGTATACAAATAGTCTATATTTTTATTATACAACCTCCCCCATAGTATCTTCTCTTATTCTATATAAAATCTAAACTCAAACCTAAAACCGTATAATATCTTCTTTTATTACTTTTGTTTGTTAGTTTTAAGTTTTAATTTGCAATGGTCTAAATACTTATGGTGAAACCAGTTTTCTTATGGTTGTTTAAATTCTAGAACAGTATGTCGTTATTATAGAAAAACATGTTGCTATTATGGAACTAATATAGCGCTATGTTTATATTTTTATGAAATTCAAGTGTTATATATATATTTTTGTTATTTAATTATGTGAATCCGTGGTCCTAAACCGATCCAATCCGTATTTAAATGGATTGGTTCGGATTGGTTCCATGATTTAAACGGATTGGATTGGTTCCAATTTTTCAGGAACCGTAGATAACGGATTGGTCCTGATTTTATCCCAATCCGGTCCAATCCGGACCATGCTCACCCCTAAATGGAAGGAGTTGGTGGTGTCCCACCATCTCTCTACAAGAGCCCCCATCAATGTCCTGCTAGCAGGATAGCGAGATATCCCCGTGCAAAAGGATCCGAACCCTGCTTGGTCAACCCAATCACGGACGGCCTCCGGGAGCTCTGCGTACCACTCCCTCGCAACGATGGAGCCATATCCTCGTGTAACACGGGAAGACACCTGCATTCATAATGAACACATGTATTCAGTTTCAGAATTAAAGGAATAAGCTACGTGCAAATGAAATGTATGAGCTGTGTGCAAACCAAATCAGATACAATGCTATGAGCTGTGTACAAATACAAGTATGTGCTGTGCGTTCACATCAAATTTGGACTGCGTGTTCAGAAACTCAGAGTTTGGGCTGCGTGTTCGACTTTCAACAAGTGTGGGCAGTGTGTTCATCTAAAAGAATGGGCTGTGTGTTCAGATTTCAAAGTTCGAGCCGTGTGTTCAACGTCAAGTATTTCAGCTGTGTGTTCAGATTTCAAAGTCAGTGGGTTGTGTGTTCATCTCAAAGTTCGAGCCGTATGTTCAACATCAAGTATTTGAGCTGTGTGTTCAGATTTCAAAATTAGTGGGCTGTGTGTTCATCTCAAAGTTTGAGCTGTGTGTTCAACGTCAAGTATTTGAGCTGTGTGTTCAGATTTCAAAATCAGTGGGCTGTGTGTTCATCTCAAAGTTCGAGCTGTGTGTTCAACATCAAGTAATGCAGTATATGAGTACAGT